>CAMRHE010001092.1:0-227197 GCA_947044405.1 Leptodactylus fallax
GATAGGACACTGTGTACAATCTGCTCTATAACCTATAGATAGGACAATATGTACAATCTGCTCTATAACCTGTAGATATGACACTATGTACAATCTGCTCTATAACCTGTAGATAGGACACTATGTACAATCTGCTCTAAAACCTGTAGATAGAACACTATGTACAATCTGCTCTATAACATGTAGATAGGACACTGTGTACAATCTGCTCTATAACATGTAGATAGGACACTATGTACAATCTGCTCTATAACCTGTAGATAGGACACTATGTACAATCTGCTCTATAACCTGTAGATAGGATGCTATATACAATCTGCTCTATAACCTGTAGATAGGACACTATGTACAATCCGCTCTATAACCTGTAGATAGGACACTATGTACAATCTGCTCTATAACCTGTAGATAGGACACTATGTACAATCCGCTCTATAACCTGTAGATGGGACACTATGTACAATCTGCTCTATAACCTGTAGATAGGACACTATGTACAATCTGCTCTATAACCTGTAGATAGGACACTATGTACAATCTGCTCTATAACCTGTAGATAGGACACTATGTACAATCTGCTCTATAACCTGTAGATAGGACACTATGTACAATCTGCTCTATAACCTGTAGATAGGATGCTATATACAATCTGCTCTATAACCTGTAGATAGGACACTATGTACAATCTGCTCTATAACCTGTAGATAGGACACTATGTACAATCTGCTGTATAACCTGTAGATAGGACGCTATGTACAATCTGCTCTATAACCTGTAGATAGGACACTATGTACAATCTGCTCTATAACCTGTAGATAAGAGACTATGTACAATCTGCTCTATAACCTGTAGATAGGACACTATGTACAATGTGCTCCTCCTGCTCTATAACCTGTAGGTAGGACACTATGTACAATCTGCTCTATAACCTGTAGATAGGACGCTATGTACAATCTGCTCTATAACCTGTAGATAGGACACTATGTACAATCTGCTCTATAACCTATATATAGGACACTATGTACAATCTGCTCTATAACCTGTAGGTAAGACGCTATGTACAATCTGCTCTATAACCTTAGATGGGACACTTGTACATCCGCTCTATAACCTGTAGATGGGACACTATGTACAATCTGCTCTATAACCTGTAGATAGGACACTATGTACAATCTGCTCTATAACCTGTAGATAGGACACTATGTACAATCTGCTCTATAACCTGTAGATAGGACACTATGTACAATCTGCTCTATAACCTGTAGATAGGACACTATGTACAATCTGCTCTATAACCTGTAGATAGGATGCTATATACAATCTGCTCTATAACCTGTAGATAGGACACTATGTACAATCTGCTCTATAACCTGTAGATAGGACACTATGTACAATCTGCTCTATAACCTGTAGATAGGACACTATGTACAATCTGCTCTATAACCTGTAGATAGGACACTATGTACAATCTGCTCTATAACCTGTAGATAGGACACTATGTACAATCTGCTCTATAACCTGTAGATAGGATGCTATATACAATCTGCTCTATAACCTGTAGATAGGACACTATGTACAATCTGCTCTATAACCTGTAGATAGGACACTATGTACAATCTGCTGTATAACCTGTAGATAGGACGCTATGTACAATCTGCTCTATAACCTGTAGATAGGACACTATGTACAATCTGCTCTATAACCTGTAGATAGGAGACTATGTACAATCTGCTCTATAACCTGTAGATAGGACACTATGTACAATGTGCTCCTCCTGCTCTATAACCTGTAGGTAGGACACTATGTACAATCTGCTCTATAACCTGTAGATAGGACGCTATGTACAATCTGCTCTATAAACTGTAGATAGGACACTATGTACAATCTGCTCTATAACCTATATATAGGACACTATGTACAATCTGCTCTATAACCTGTAGGTAAGACGCTATGTACAATCTGCTCTATAACCTGTAGATGGGACACTATGTACAATCTGCTCTATAACCTGTAGATAGGACACTATGTACAATCTGCTCTATAACCTGTAGATAGGACACTATGTACAATCTGCTCTATAACCTGTAGATAGGACACTATGTACAATCTGCTCTATAACCTGTAGATAGGACACTATGTACAATCTGCTCTATAACCTGTAGATAGGATGCCATATACAATCTGCTCTATAACCTGTAGATAGGACACTATGTACAATCTGCTCTATAACCTGTAGATAGGACACTATGTACAATCTGCTCTATAACCTGTAGATAGGACGCTATGTACAATCTGCTCTATAACCTGTAGATAGGATGCTATGTACAATCTGCTCTATAACCTGTAGATAGGACACTATGTACAATCTGCTCTATAACCTATATATAGGACACTATGTACAATCTGCTCTATAACCTGTAGGTAAGACGCTATGTACAATCTGCTCTATAACCTGTAGATGGGACACTATGTACAATCTGCTCTATAACCTGTAGATAGGACACTATGTACAATCTGCTCTATAACCTGTAGATAGGATGCTATATACAATCTGCTCTATAACCTGTAGATAGGACACTATGTACAATCTGCTCTATAACCTGTAGATAGGACACTATGTACAATCTGCTGTATAACCTGTAGATAGGACGCTATGTACAATCTGCTCTATAACCTGTAGATAGGACACTATGTACAATCTGCTCTATAACCTGTAGATAGGAGACTATGTACAATCTGCTCTATAACCTGTAGATAGGACACTATGTACAATCTGCTCCTCCTGCTCTATAACCTGTAGGTAGGACACTATGTACAATCTGCTCTATAACCTGTAGATAGGACACTATGTACAATCTGCTCTATAACATGTAGATAGGACACTGTGTACAATCTGCTCTATAACCTGTAGATAGGACACTATGTACAATCTGCTCTATAACCTGTAGATAGGACACTATGTACAATCTGCTCTATAACCTGTAGATAGGACACTATGTACAATCCGCTCTATAACCTGTAGATAGGACGCTATGTACAATCTGCTCTATAACATGTAGATAGGACACTATGTACAATCTGCTCTATAACCTGTAGATAGGACACTGTGTACAATCTGCTCTATAACCTATAGATAGGACAATATGTACAATCTGCTCTATAACCTGTAGATATGACACTATGTACAATCTGCTCTATAACCTGTAGATAGGACACTATGTACAATCTGCTCTAAAACCTGTAGATAGAACACTATGTACAATCTGCTCTATAACATGTAGATAGGACACTGTGTACAATCTGCTCTATAACATGTAGATAGGACACTATGTACAATCTGCTCTATAACCTGTAGATAGGACACTATGTACAATCTGCTCTATAACCTGTAGATAGGATGCTATATACAATCTGCTCTATAACCTGTAGATAGGACACTATGTACAATCCGCTCTATAACCTGTAGATAGGACACTATGTACAATCTGCTCTATAACCTGTAGATAGGACACTATGTACAATCCGCTCTATAACCTGTAGATAGGACACTATGTACAATCCGCTCTATAACCTGTACGTAGGACACTATGTACAATCTGCTCTATAACCTGTAGATAGGACACTATGTACAATCTGCTCTATAACCTGTAGATAGGACACTATGTACAATCTGCTCTATAGCCTGTAGATAGGACACTATGTACAATCTGCTCTATAACCTGTAGATAGGACACTATGTACAATCTGCTCTATAACCTGTAGATAGGACAGTATGTACAATCTGCTCTATAACCTGTAGATAGGACACTATGTACAATCTGCTCTATAACCTGTAGATAGGACGCTATGTACAATCTGCTCTATAACCTGTAGATAGGACACTATGTACAATCTGCTCTATAACCTGTAGATAGGACACTATGTACAATCTGCTCTATAACCTGTAGATAGGACACTATGTACAATGGCCCTCCTGCTCTATAACCTGTAGATAGGACACTATGTACAATCTGCTCTATAACCTGTAGATAGGACGCTATGTACAATCTGCTCTATAACCTGTAGATAGGACACTATGTACAATCTGCTCTATAACCTATATATAGGACACTATGTACAATCTGCTCTATAACCTGTAGGTAAGACGCTATGTACAATCTGCTCTATAACCTGTAGATGGGACACTATGTACAATCTGCTCTATAACCTGTAGACAGGACACTATGTACAATCTGCTCTATAACCTGTAGATAGGACACTATGTACAATCTGCTCTATAACCTGTAGATAGGACACTATGTACAATCTGCTCTATAACCTGTAGATAGGACACTATGTACAATCTGCTCTATAACCTGTAGATAGGATGCTATATACAATCTGCTCTATAACCTGTAGATAGGACACTATGTACAATCTGCTCTATAACCTTTAGATAGGACACTATGTACAATCTGCTCTATAACCTGTAGATAGGATGCTATGTACAATCTGCTCTATAACCTGTAGATAGGACACTATGTACAATCTGCTCTATAACCTATATATAGGACACTATGTACAATCTGCTCTATAACCTGTAGGTAAGACGCTATGTACAATCTGCTCTATAACCTGTAGATGGGACACTATGTACAATCTGCTCTATAACCTGTAGATAGGACACTATGTACAATCTGCTCTATAACCTGTAGATAGGACACTATGTACAATCTGCTCTATAACCTGTAGATAGGACACTATGTACAATCTGCTCTATAACCTGTAGATAGGACACTATGTACAATCTGCTCTATAACCTGTAGATAGGATGCTATATACAATCTGCTCTATAACCTGTAGATAGGACACTATGTACAATCTGCTCTATAACCTGTAGATAGGACACTATGTACAATCTGCTGTATAACCTGTAGATAGGACACTATGTACAATCTGCTCTATAACCTGTAGATAGGACACTATGTACAATCTGCTCTATAACCTGTAGATAATACACTATGTACAATCTGCTCTATAACCTATAGATAGGATGCTATATACAATCTGCTCTATAACCTGTAGATAGGACACTATGTACAATCTGCTCTATAACCTGTAGATAGGACACTATGTACAATCTGCTCTATAACCTGTAGATAGGAGACTATGTACAATCTGCTCTATAACCTGTAGATAGGACACTATGTACAATCTGCTCCTCCTGCTCTATAACCTGTAGGTAGGACACTATGTACAATCTGCTCTATAACCTGTAGATAGGACACTATGTACAATCTGCTCTATAACATGTAGATAGGACACTGTGTACAATCTGCTCTATAACATGTAGATAGGACACTATGTACAATCTGCTCTATAACCTGTAGTTAGGACGCTATGTACAATCTGCTCTATAACCTGTAGATAGGACACTATGTACAATCTGCTCTATAACATGTAGATAGAACTCTGTGTACAATCTGCTCTATAACCTGTAGATAGGACACTATGTACAATCTGCTCTATAACCTGTAGATAGGACACTATGTACAATCTGCTCTATAACCTGTAGATAGGACACTATGTACAATCTGCTCTATAACCTGTAGATAGGACACTATGTACAATCCGCTCTATAACCTGTAGATAGGACGCTGTGTACAATCTGCTCTATAACATGTAGATAGGACACTGTGTACAATCTGCTCTATAACCTGTAGATAGGACACTATGTACAATCTGCTCTATAACCTGTAGATAGGACACTATGTACAATCTGCTCTATAACCTGTAGATAGGACACTATGTACAATCTGCTCTATAACCTGTAGATAGGACACTATGTACAATCTGCTCTATAACCTGTAGATAGGACACTATGTACAATCTGCTCTATAACCTGTAGATAGGACACTATGTACAATCTGCTCTATAACCTGTAGATAGGACACTATGTACAATCTGCTCTATAACCTGTAGATAGGACACTATGTACAATCTGCTCTATAACCTGTAGATAGGACACTATGTACAATCTGCTCTATAACCTGTAGATAGGACACTGTGTACAATCTGCTCTATAACCTATAGATAGGACAATATGTACAATCTGCTCTATAACCTGTAGATATGACACTATGTACAATCTGCTCTATAACCTGTAGATAGGACACTATGTACAATCTGCTCTATAACATGTAGATAGGACACTGTGTACAATCTGCTCTATAACATGTAGATAGGACACTATGTACAATCTGCTCTATAACCTGTAGATAGGACACTATGTACAATCTGCTCTATAACCTGTAGATAGGATGCTATATACAATCTGCTCTATAACCTGTAGATAGGACACTATGTACAATCTGCTCTATAACCTGTAGATAGGACACTATGTACAATCTGCTCTATAACCTGTAGATAGGACACTATGTACAATCCGCTCTATAACCTGTAGATAGGACACTATGTACAATCTGCTCTATAACCTGTAGGTAGGACACTATGTACAATCTGCTCTATAACCTGTAGATAGGACACTATGTACAATCTGCTCTATAACCTGTAGATAGGACACTATGTACAATCTGCTCTATAACCTGTAGATAGGACACTATGTACAATCTGCTCTATAACCTGTAGATAGGACACTATGTACAATCTGCTCTATAACCTGTAGATAGGACACTATGTACAATCTGCTCTATAACCTGTAGATAGGACACTATGTACAATCTGCTCTATAACCTGTAGATAGGACACTATGTACAATCTGCTCTATAACCTGTAGATAGGACACTATGTACAATCTGCTCTATAACCTGTAGATAGGACACTATGTACAATCTGCTCTATAACCTGTAGATAGGACACTATGTACAATCCCCTGCTCTATAACCTGTAGATAGGACACTATGTACAATCTGCTCTATAACCTGTAGATAGGACACTATGTACAATCTCTCCTCCTGCTCTATAACCTGTAGATAGGACACTATGTACAATCTCCCCTGCTCTATAACCTGTAGATAGGACACTATGTACAATCTGCTCTATAACCTGTAGATAGGACACTATGTACAATCTGCTCTATAACCTGTAGATAGGACACTATGTACAATCTGCTCTATAACCTGTAGATAGGACACTATGTACAATCTGCTCTATAACCTGTAGATAGGACACTATGTACAATCTGCTCTATAACCTGTAGATAGGACACTATGTACAATCTGCTCTATAACCTGTAGATAGGACACTATGTAAAATCTGCTCTATAACCTGTAGATAGGACACTATGTACAATCTGCTCTATAACCTGTAGATAGGACACTATGTACAATCTGCTCTATAACCTGTAGATAGGACACTATGTACAATGCGCTCTATAACCTGTACGTAGGACACTATGTACAATCTGCTCTATAACCTGTAGATAGGATGCTATGTACAATCTGCTCAGGTAGTGATGGAGTAGAGGTTCATAACCAGGCCAAAAAGATGATGTCTGCATATTTGTCTACATGTACAATAGGGCAGATTTCTTTTTATGCTTATATTCTAGGCCGCAGCTGAAACCTTCTTATTAGTATGGCCACAGATTTGAGGATTGTACAACAAGAATGATCATTTTCCTCTCCCCATGGACAGCAGCGCTCTCGCTGTGGCGTATTCCTAATTAATTAATTTGGTCTTAGCTGCAATACTGCACTCAACCCATGGGCAGGAGGGCGCTATTACTGAGGACATTGCATATTTTAGACATGGACAGAATAATGTGTTACTATGACCAGATCTATCATCGGCCTGTTTGCTGGGATAATGTTTTCTAATTTTTCTTATTCTTACATTCCTGGTTAAAACTAAATAAATGGATAATTCTTAATGTAGCAGTTCTGTAAATCATGAGTCATGGATTTAGGAAGGTAAAGATTGGAGCCATCATCTCCGGGGACTTTATGGATGTGAACAATTGCGGTTTGCGCCGCTGAAGGTTACAATGTCACACCAATTGTCATTTGTAATGGAAAACATCACGCGCGGCAGCGGCGACCGTCTCTATCTCCATATCTGCACTAGCTGGGAAGCTTAAAACACTTTAATTGGACTTTGGAATCAGAAATTGCATTCAGTCAGCAGAACAATTGATGAAGAGGAGCAGCAGGTCAGCAGGCAGCAGGGAATCACATGGGGGAGAATCGTATACAATACAAAGCCATGAAATATTGTATAAACAATTACATGTACAGTCTGTTACATATTTACTATCATAGTGATCAATCGCTGGATTATTAATGATATTATAGAATTATTATATAATTAGATGTACAGTCTGTTACATATTTACTATCATAGGGATCAATTGCTGGATTATTAATGATATTATAGAATTATTAATATTGTATAATTAGATGTAGAGTTTGTTACATATTTACTATCATAGGCATCAATCGCTGGATTATTAATGATATTATAGAATTATTATATAATTAGATGTACAGTCTGTTACATGTTTACTATCATAGGGATCAATCGCTGGATTATTAATGATATTATAGAATTATTAATATTGTATAATTAGATGCAGAGTTTGTTACATGTTTACTATCATAGGGATCAATTGCTGGATTATTAATGATATTATAGAATTATTAATATTGTATAATTAGATGTAGAGTTTGTTACATATTTACTATCATAGGGATCAATCGCTGGATTATTAATGATATTATAGAATTATTATATAATTAGATGTACAGTCTGTTACATGTTTACTATCATAGGGATCAATCGCTGGATTATTAATGAGATTATAGAATTAGTAATATTGTATAATTAGATGTAGAGTTTGTTACATGTTTACTATCATAGGGATCAATCGCTGGATTGTTAATGATATTATAGAATTATTATATATTTAGATGTACAGTCTGTTACATACTTACTATCATAGGGATCAATCGCTGGATTATTAATGAGATTATAGAATTAGTAATATTGTATAATTAGATGTAGAGTTTGTTACATATTTACTATCATAGGGATCAATCACTGGATTATTAATGATATTATAGAATTATTATATAATTAGATGTACAGTCTGTTACATGTTTACTATCATAGGGATCAATCACTGGATTATTAATGATATTATAGAATTATTATATAATTAGATGTACAGTCTGTTACATACTTACTATCATAGGGATCAATCACTGGATTATTAATGAGATTATAGAATTAGTAATATTGTAGATGTGACTTTATAATGAATTACAAGCTCTTTATTGCTTCTATGAGTTTCAGCCAGTTGTGATGGAGTTGGAGTGCGAATGCATATTGATTATTTGTATAGTATTGTTAGTGAATTGATTGTTAATGTTTCCAGTCTTTGTGTTTTCTTCCCCTATTGGATGACACATTCGGTTAGTTACATCATTTTTAGTTTATTTATGAAGGGTCTAGGTCACCCCAGAATATATAAATCACACGGTCACCCCTACCAAATATTTTTTACCAAAAGGCAAAAAAATCTTTCAGATAACATTGCAGGAAGGTTGCGGTCATTTTAACACCCTAAGTTTCACGGCCTAATGGTTAATTCACATGGGTGGAAATTAATTTTCCACAAAGTCGGTTTAGAGAGCTTTTTTCCCCTTAATAAATGAAATCATCATTTTAAAAACAGCTTTTTGTATTAACTCGGATTATCCTTGTCTGATAGTCATATTTTTTGAAAATCTGAAATATTTAAGTGTGAAAAATGTGCAAAAACAAAAGAAATCTGTAAGGGGGCAAATACTTTTTCACAGAACTTTTTGACAAACATGACCATGGTAAATATATTGTAGGCAGGCAGTGGGAAAGATTGTGGAGGGAATATTCCCCCCACTAAGGTGTCTCCTCACCGCTAGGTATCTGGGATCTATATCCGGGGTTTGGCTGAGATTACAGACCTGGGCTCAGAGCTCTGGTCCTGGGTTTGGTTAGAGCCAAGTTGAAGCCTTATCGCTGAGCAGGTAGGAGGTTGTGTATCTGCTGATTGCTCTGACCTACAAACACACTGCCTGTGTGAAGGACAGAAGGTGGAGACAAACTACTAACATGGTGAGCCTGCTGGACTGTTTCTGTCTTAAAGACTATTTTGTGTTGTTGGACTTTCTGCCACTTGGCTAAGACAAGCCGTTCTGTTTTGTGATGCCTTATGCTGCTGAAAGCCATTTATGTTATGGACTCCGCCTAATAAAGCACCAGTGTGAACTTGCACATACTCCTCCAGTGTCTTACTGGCCTGGTAACCAGCCCCTGGAAGGTCCCGCATTGACAACATGTAATGTGCTATTTTTTCTCACCTGTGTTGTGGAGTAGGGGAGTTAGTGTCTGCCGTACAGTCGCTCATCCCCAAAACCCACAAGCGTCAGTTGTTTTTACAGAAAGCCGATTTGCCTGCCAGTATATTTTTGGCATGTGGGAGGAATCGGAGTACCTGGAGGAAATCCACAGGTTGGTCAAATATGAGCCCAGGACCCCAGTGCTGCAAGGCAATAGTGCTAACCGCTGAGCCACTGCACTGCCCATTTAGCCCCAAAATTTACTAGTGGAGTTCTGAGGATTTCTAAAGCTCTTTTCCTTCACTTCTGGGTTACTTCTAATGAGTAGGAACAATGGGGGTCAAGAACTGTCCTCAAATACAAAGCCGGCTATCAATGTGGTCATAGCAAGACCTGACCCCATCATAGAGTTTTACCATTGTTTTGGGGCACTTCACCTACAGTGACTCTTTCCTGCTCACACAACTGAGAGATTGTTACAGTGTATCAATCTAGGCAATTCTTCCTATATGGGGCCCTAGAGTTATGGCACAATGTAAAAAGCACCTCAGCTGTTTGAGATGGACAATAGGACAATAAATTTTCATCCTTTTCTATTTTTAATTTTTAAGTAATTTGAAAAACTTGTAATAAGAAAAAAAATTCAAAGCTGAAAACAATAAATAAATTAAACTGCGCATTTCATGGCTGGCGACATCCCAGGATCGATGTTTCTCTCATTCACCCACTAATACTGTCCTGCATGTAATAATGTGAGCAGTTCTGTAGGTCAGACGTTGCACTTCCTTTACTCGACGTATTGGTTTGAATATTTTCACTCAGAGTCAAGTTAAAGAAAACTAATAATCAAAGATTAACCTGAAGCTATTGAAGTTCTAGGAAACTGCTACTGCGGAAGGTAAGTGGTGTCTATAAAGTGCGTTCATAATTACCATTTTACGACACATTAACCATAAAGTCAACCTGAGCATTAAACTCAGATTTCACTAGATGATAAATACAGAAACATCTCTAAAAGATCCTGCAGGGTCAACCCAGGCCAGCAACAGAACATATGGGGGTGATGCAAGTGGAATATTACAGTACTGAACAATTCCATTTAACCTTTCATAGAGATTGTTCTTATAATTCTAGACAGACATTACAAATGCTAAACTTTTATTACAGAAACATGTTATACACTTATTAAATTAATAACAATAATTCTCCATCATTCTCCTCTTATATAACAATTCAAATGAATATCAATAGTGTAAAAGGTGGTAAGCATAGAAATTACTACAACTCATGTGAGTAAAAAATTCAGTAAACTATGACAATAGCGCATGAGATGTACAAGAAACTAATGAAATAAAATAATACCCCCATGTACAAAAATATAAAAACTATAACATTGATCCTATGTACAAGAATATAACTACTATAATACTGCTCCTATGAACAAGAATATAACTACTATAATACTACTCCTATGTACAAGAATATAACTACTATAATACTGCTCCTATGTACAAGAATATAGCTACTATAATACTGCTCCTATGTACAAGAATATAACTACTATAATACTGCTCCTATGTACAAGAATATAACTACTATAATACTGCTTCTATGTACAAGAATATAACTACTATAATACTACCTCCTATGTACAAGAATATAACTACTATAATACCGCTCCTATGTACAAGAATATAACTACTATAATACTGCTCAAATGTACAAGAATATAACTACTATAATACTGCTCCTATGTACAAGAATATAGCTACTATAATACTGCTCCTATGTACAAGAATATAACTACTATAATACTGCTCCTATGTACAAGAATATAACTACTATAATACTGCTTCTATGTACAAGAATATAACTACTATAATACTACCTCCTATGTACAAGAATATAGCTACTATAATACCGCTCCTATGTACAAGAATATAACTACTATAATACTGCTCAAATGTACAAGAATATAACTACTATAATACTGCTCCTATGTACAAGAATATAGCTACTATAATACTGCTCCTATGTACAAGAATATAACTACTATAATACTGCTCCTATGTACAAGAATATAGCTACTATAATACTGCTCCTATGTACAAGAATATAACTACTATAATACTGCTCCTATGTACAAGAATATAACTACTATAATACTACTCCTATGTACAAGAATATAACTACTATAATACTACTATGTACAAGAATATAACTACTATAATACTACCCCTATGTACAAGAATATAACTACTATAATACTACCTCCTATATACAAGAATATAACTACTATAATACTACCTCCTATGTACAAGAATATAACTACTATAATAATACTCCTATGTACAAGAATATAACTAATATAATACAGCTCCTATGTACAAGAATATAACTACTATAATACTACCTCCTATGTACAAGAATATAACTACTATAATACTGCTGCTATGTACAAGAATATAACTACTATAATACTACCTCCTATATACAAGAATATGCTAACTATTAATACTACTCCTATGTACAAGAATATAACTACTATAATACTTCCTATGTACAAGAATATAACTACTATAATACTACTCCTATGTACAAGAATATAACTACTATAATACTTCTATGTACAAGAATATAACTATTATAATACAGCTCCTATGTACAAGAATATAACTATTGTAATACAACATCTAATAAAAAAAAAAAAAAAAAAAAAAAAAAACACCTAAAAAAAAAAAAAAAAAAAAAAAAAAACCCCCCCGAACAAAAAGAATATAACTACTGTAATACTGCCCCTATGTACAAGAATATAACTAGTATAATACTGCTCCTATGTACAAGAATATAACTACTATAATTCTACCTCCTATGTTCAAGAATATAAGTACTATAATACTGTCCCCTATGTACAAGAATATAACTACTATAATACTGCCCCCTATGTACAAGAATATAAGTACTATAATACTACCTCCTATGAACAAGAATATAACTACTATAATACTGCTCCTATGTACAAGAATATAACTACTATAATACTGCCCCCTATGTACAAGAATATAACTACTATAATACTACTCCTATGTACAATAATAAAACTACTATAATACTGCTCCTATGTACAAGAATATAACTACTATAATACTACTCCTATGTACAAGAATATAACTACTATAATACTACCTCCTATGTACAAGAATATAACTACCATAATACTACCTCCTAAGAACAAGAATATAAATACTGTAATACTGCTCCTAAGAAAAAGAATATAATTACTTCCCTGTATTACAGTAATATTGATATAATGTTATGTATTCCCTATATTATAGTATTATTTATATAGTGGTATATAATAAATTCAGGTTATATTTATATATTGGTGTGTATTCCTTGATTTACAGTATTATTTATATAAATTTATGCACTACAGTAATATTTATATTCTGGTATGTATTAATGCTCCTATGCACAAGAATATAAGTACTATAATAGTACTCCTATGTACAAGAATATAACTACTATAATACTACTCATATGTACAAGAATATAACTACTATAATACTGCTCCTATGTACAAGAATATAACTACTATAATACTACCTCCTATGTACAAGAATATAACTACTATAATACTACTCCTATGTACAAGAATATAACTACTATAATACTACATCCTATGTACAAGAATATAACTACTATAATACTACTCCTTTGTACAAGAATATAACTACTATAAAACTGTTCCTATGTACAAGAATATAACTACTATAATACTACTCCAGTATTACAGTAATATTTATATAGCGGTATGCATTCCCCATATAACAATAATATTTATATAGTGGTATGTATTCCCCCTATTACAGTAATATCTATATAGTGGTATGTATTCCCTGTATTACAGTAATATTTATATAGTGATATGTATTCCCTGTATTACAGTAATATTTATATAGTCGTATGTATTGCTTATATTACAGTAATATATATATATATATATATAGTGGTATGTATTTCCTGTATTACAGTAATATTTATATAGTGGTATGTATCCCCTTTATTACAGCATTTTTTATATAGTGGTATGTATTCCCTGTATTACAGTAGTAATTATATAGTGGTATGTA
Organism: Leptodactylus fallax; assembly: GCA_947044405.1. Lineage (NCBI taxonomy): Eukaryota > Metazoa > Chordata > Amphibia > Anura > Leptodactylidae > Leptodactylus > Leptodactylus fallax. The sequence goes on from CAMRHE010001092.1 coordinate 14,450, forward strand.
TTCCCTGTTTTACAGTACTATTTATATAGTGGTATGTATTCCTTGTATTACAGTAATATTTATATAGTGGTATGTATTCTTTGTATTACAGTAATATTTATATAGTTATATGTATATTTGTATTAAAGTATTATATATATAAATAGTGGAATGTATTTCCTGTATTATAGTACTATTTATATAGTGGTATGTTTTCACTGTATTACAGTATTATTTTGTGGTATGTGTTCCCTCTATTACAGTAATACCTATATAGTGGTATGTATTTCCTGTATTACAGTAATATTTATATAGTGGTATGTATTCCCTGTATTACAGTAATATCTATATAGTGGTATGTATTCCCTGTATTACAGTAATATTTATATAGTGATATGTATTCCCTGTATTACAGTAATATTTATATAGTGGTATGTATTCCTTGTACTACAGTAATATTTATATAGTGGTATGTATTCCCTGTATTACAGTATTATATAGTGGTATGTATTCCCTGTATTACAGTAATATTTATATAGTGGTATGTATTCCCTGAATTATAGTATTATTTATATTGTTTGCATTCCCTGTATTACAGTATTATCTATACAGTGGTATGTATTCCCTGTATTACAGTAATATTTATATAGTGGTATGTATTCCCTGTATTACAGTAATATTTATATAGTGGTATGTATTCCCTGTTGTACAGTAATACTTCTATAGTGGTATGTATATCCTGTATTACAGTAATATTTATATAGTGGTATGTATTCCTTGTATTACAGTTATATTTATATTGGTATGTATTCCCTGTATTACAAAAATATTTATATAGTGGTATGTATTCCCTGTATTTCAGTATTTATATAGTTGTAAGTATTGCCTGTATTACAGTAATATTTATATAATTGTATGTATTCCCTGTATTACTGCATTATTTATAATGTATGTATTCCCTCTATTACAGTAATATTTATAGTGGTATTTATTTCCTGCATTACAGTAATATTTATATAGTGGATTGTATTCCCTGTATTATAGTAATATTTATATAGTGGTATGTTTTCCCTGTATTACAGTAATATTTATATAGTGGTATGTATTCCCTGTTTTACAGTACTATTTATATAGTTTTATGTATTCCGTGTATTAAACCATTATTTATATCGTTGTATGTATTCCCTGTATTGCAGAAATATTTATATAGTGTATGTTTTCACTGTATTACAGTATTATTTTGTGGTATGTATTCCCTGTATTACAGTAATATCTATATAGTGGTATGTATTCCCTGTATTACAGTAATATTTATATAGTGGTATGGATTCCCTGTATTACAGTACTATTTATATAGTGGTATGTATTCCGTGTATTAAACCATTCTTTATATAGTTGTATGTATTCCCTGTATTAAGGTAATATTTAAATAGTGGTATGTATTCCCTGTATTACAGTATTATTTATATTGTTTTATGTATTCCCTGTATTACAGTAATATTTATATAGTGGTATGTATTCCCTGTATTACAGTAGTAATTATATAGTGGTATGTATTCCCTGTTTTACAGTACTATTTATATAGTGGTATGTATTCCGTGTATTAAACCATTATTTATATAGTTGTATGTATTCCCTGTATTACAGAAATATTTATATAGTGCCATGTATTCCCTGTATTACAGTATTATATATATAAATAGTGGTATGTATTAACTGTATTACTGTACTATTTATATAGTGTTATGTATTCCGTGTATTAAACCATTATTTATATCGTTGTATGTATTCCCTGTATTGCAGAAATATTTATATAGTGTATGTTTTCACTGTATTACAGTATTATTTTGTGGTATGTATTCCCTGTATTACAGTAATATCTATATAGTGGTATGTATTCCCTGTATTACAGTAATATTTATATAGTGGTATGGATTCCCTGTATTACAGTAATATTTATATAATGATATGTATTCCTTGTATTACAGTAATATTTATATAGTGGTATGTATTCCCTGTATTACAGAAATTTTTATATAGTGGTATGTATTCCCTGTATTACAGTATTATATATATATAAATAGTGGTATGTATTTCCTGTTTTACAGTACTATTTATATAGTGGTATGTATTCCGTGTATTAAACCATTATTTATATCGTTGTATGTATTCCCTGTATTGCAGAAATATTTATATAGTGGTATGTATTCCCTGTATTACAGTAATATTTATATAGTGGTATATATTCCCAGAATTACACCTTTATTTATATAGTGGTATGTATTCCTTCTATTACAGTAATATTTATGTAATGGAATGTATTCCCTGTATTACAATAATATTTATATAGCGGTATGTATTCCCTGCATTACAGCATTTTTTATATAGTGATATGTATTCCCAGTATTACAGTATAATATAGTGGTATGTACTCCCTGCATTACATCATTTTTTATATAGTGATATGTATTCCCCGTATTATAGTAATATTTATATTGTTGTATGTATTCCCTGTATTACAGTAATATTTATATAGTGGTATGTATTCCCTGTAGTACGGTAATATTTATATAGTGGAGGGTGTATTCCCGTATACAGAAAGTGGGTTCCCGTATACAGAATATTTTTATGGTGTGATTCCCAGTATTGCACCATTTTTATATAGTGGTATGTATTCCTTGTATTACTGCATTATTTATATAGTAATATGAATTCCCTTTATTACTGCATTATTTATATATTGGGATGTTTTCACTGTATTGAAGTAATATTTCTATAGTGATGTTTTCCCCATATTACAGTTATATTTATATAGTGGTATGTATTCCCTTGATTACAGAATTATTTGTATAGCGGTATGTATTCCCTTTATTACACCATTATTTATATAGTGGTATGTATTCCCTGTATTACACCATTATTTATACAGTGGTATGTATTGACTGTATTACAGTATTATTTATATTGTATATATTCCGTGTATTACAGTAATAGTTATATAGTGGTATGTATTCCCTGTATTACAGGTAATATTTATATAGTGAAATGTATTCCCTGTATTACAGGTAATATTTATATAGTGGTATGTATTCCCTGTAGTACAGTAATATTTATATAGTGGTATGTATTCCCTGTATTACAGTATTATTTATATAGTGGTATGTATTCTCTGTATTACAGTAATATTTATATAGTGGTATGTATTCCTTGTATTACAGTTATATTTATATATTGGTATGTATTCCCTGTATTACAGTAATATTTATATAGTGGTATGTATTCCCTGTATTACAGAATTATTTACATAGTGATATGTATTTCCTGTATTACAGTAATATTTATATAGTGGTATGTATTCCTTGCATTACAGTAATATTTATATAGTGGTATGTATTCCCTGTATTACAGTAATATTTATATAGTGGTATGTATTCCCTGTATTACACCAATATATATAGTGGTATGTATTCCGTGTATTACAGTAATATTTATGTAGTGGTATGTATTCCCTGTATTACAGTAATATTTATATAGTGGTATGTATTCCCTGTATTATAGTAATATTTATATAGTGGTATGCATTCACTGTATTACAGTATTATATAGTGGTATGTATTCCGTGTATTACAGTAATATTTATATAGTGGTATGTATTCCGTGTATTACAGTAATATTTATATAGTGGTATGTATTCCCTGTATTACAGTAATATTTATATAGTGGTATGTATTCCTTGCATTTCAGTAATATTTATATAGTGGAATGTATTCCTTGCATTACAGTAATATTTATATAGTGGTATGTATTCCCTGTATTACAGTAATATTTATATAATGGTATGTATTCCTTGTGTTGCAGTAATATTTATATAGTGGTATGAATTCCCTGTATTACAGTAATATTTATATAGTGGTATATATTCCCAGAATTACACCTTTATTTATATAGTGGTATGTTTTCCCTGTATTACAGTAATATTTATGTAATGGAATGTATTCCCTGTATTACAGTATTATCTATATAGTTGTATGTATTCCCCGTATTACAGTAATATTTATACAGTAGTATGTATTCCCTGTATTACATTAATATTTATATAGTGGTATTTATTCCCTGTATTACAGTAATATTTATATAGTGGTATGTATTCCCTGAATTACAGTATTATTTATATTGTTTGCATTCCCTGTATTACAGTATTATTTATATAGTGGTATGTATTCCCTGTATTACAGTAATATTTATATGGTGGTATGTATTCCCTGTATTTCAGTATTTATATAGTTGTATGTATTCCCTGTATTAGAGTAATATTTATATAATTGTATGTATTCCCTGTATTGCAGCATTATTTATATTGTATGTATTCCCTCTATTACAGTAATATTTATATAGTGATATGTATTCCCTGTATTACAGTATTATTTATATAGTGGTATGTATTCCCTGTATTACATTATTATTTATAAAGTGGTATGTATTCCCTGTATTACAGTAATATTTATATAGTGGTATGTATTCCTTGTATTACAGTAATATTTATATAGTGGTATGTATTCACTGTATTACAGTATTATATAGTGGTATGTATTCCGTGTATTACAGGAATATTTATATAGTGGTATGTATTCCGTGTATTACAGTAATATTTATATAGTGGTATGTATTCCCTGTATTACAGTAATATTTATATAGTGGTATGTATTCCTTGCATTTCAGTAATATTTATATAGTGGAATGTATTCCTTGCATTACAGTAATATTTATATAGTGGTATGTATTCCCTGTATTACAGTAATATTTATATAGTGGTATGTATTCCCTGTATTACACCAATATATATAGTGGTATGTATTCCTTGTATTACAGTAATATTTATATAGTGGTATGTATTGCCTGTATTACACCAATATATATAGTGGTATGTATTCCTTGTATTACAGTAATATTTATATAGTGGTATGTATTCCCTGTATTACAGTAATATTTATATAGTGGTATATATTCCCAGAATTACACCTTTATTTATATAGTGGTATGTTTTCCCTGTATTACAGTAATATTTATGTAATGGAATGTATTCCCTGTATTACAATAATATTTATATAGCGGTATGTATTCCCTGCATTACAGCATTTTTTATATAGTGGTATGTATTCCCAGTATTACAGTATAATATGGTGGTATGTATTCCCTGCATTACAGCATTTTTTATATAGTTATATGTATTCCCCGTATTATAGTAATATTTATATAGTGGTATGTATTCCCTGTATTACAGTAATATTTATATAGTGGTATGTATTCCCTGTATTACAGTAATATTTATATAATGCTCTGTATTCCCTGTATTACAGTAATATTTATATAGTGGTATGTATTCCCTGTATTACAATAATATTTGTATAGTGTTATGTATTCCCTGTATTACAGTAATATTTATATAGTGGTATGTATAACCTGAATTACAGTAATATTTATATAGTGGTATGGATTCCCTGTATTACAGTATTATATAGTGGTATGTATTCCTTGTATTACAGTAATATTTATATAGTGATATGTATTCCTTGTATTACAGTGCTATTTATATAGTGGTATGTATTCCCTGTAGTACAGTAATACTTATATAGTGGTATGTATTTCATGTATTACAGTTATATTTATATAGTGGTATGTATTCCCTGTATTACAGTAATATTTATATAGTAGTATGTATTCCCTGTATTACAGTAATATTTATATAGTGGTATGTATTCCCTGAATTACAGTATTATTTATATTGTTTGCATTCCCTGTATTACAGTATTATATAGTGGTATGTATTCCCTGTATTTCAGTATTTATATAGTTGTATGTATTCCCTGTATTAGAGTAATATTTATATAATTGTATGTATTCCCTGTATTACAAAATTATTTATATTGTATGTATTCCCTCTATTACAGTAATATTTATAGTGGTATTTATTTCCTGCATTACAGTAATATTTATATAGTGGTATGTATTCCCTGTATTATAGTAATATTTATATAGTGGTATGTATTCCCTGTATTACAGCATTATTTACATAGTGATATGTATTTCCTGTATTACAGTAATATTTATATAGTGGTATGTATTCCCTGTATTACAGTAATATTTATATAGTGGTATGTATTCCCTGTATTACAGTATTATTTATATAGTGGTATGTATTCCCTGTATTATAGTAATATTTATATAGTGGTATGTATTCCCTGTATTACAGTAATATTTATATAGTGGTATGTATTCACTGTATTACAGTATTATATAGTGGTATGTATTCCCTCGGGCGATCCCTTCGTTTTTTTTTTTTTTTTCCTTTTTTTTTTGTATTACAGTAATATTTATATAGTGGTATGTATTCCGTGTATTACTGTAATTATTTATATAGTGGTATGCATTCCCTGTATTACAGTAATATTTATATAGTGGTATGTATTCCTTGCATTTCAGTAATATTTATATAGTGGAATGTATTCTCTGTATTACAGGTAATATTTATATAGTGGTATGTATTCCCTGTATTACAATATTATTTATAAAGTGGTATGTATTCCCTGTATTGCACCAATATTTATATAGTGCTATATATTCCTTGTATTACAGTAATATTTATATAGTGCTATGTATTCCCTGTATTACAGTAATATTTATATAGTGGTATGTATTCCCTGTATTACAGTAATATTTATATAGTGGTATGTATTCCCTGTATTACAGTAATATTTATATAGTGGTATTTATTCCCTGTACTACAGTAATATTTATATAGTGGTATGTATTCCCTGAATTACAGTTTTATTTATATTGTTTGCATTCCCTGTTTTACAGTATTATTTATATAGTGGTATGTATTCCCTTTATTACAGCATTAATTATATTGTATGTATTCCCTCTATTACAGTATATTTATAGTGGTATTTATTTCCTGCATTACAGTAATATTTATATAGTGGTATGTATTCTATTTATTATAGTATTATTTATATAGTGGTATGTTTTCCCTGTGGTACAGTAATATTTATAAAGTGGTATGTATTCCCTGTATTACAGTAATATTTAAATAATGGTATGTATTTCCTGTATTACAGTATTATTTATATTTTTGTATGTACTCCCTGTATTTCAGTAATATTGATATAGTGGAATGTATTCCCTGTTTTACAGTACTATTTATATAGTGGTATGTATACCTTGTTTTACAGTAATATTTATATAGTGGTATGTATTCCTTGTATTACAGTAATATTTATATAGTTATATGTATTATTTGTATTAAAGTATTATATATATAAATAGTGGTATGTATTTCCTGTATTACAGTACTATTTGTATAGTGGTATGTATTCCGTGTATTAAACCATTATTTATATAGTGGTATGTATTCCCTGTATTACAGTAATATTTATATAGTGGTATGTATTTCCTGTATTACAGTAATATTTATATAGTGGTATGTATTTCCTGTATTACAGTATATTTATATAGTGGTATGTTTTCTATTTATTATAGTAATTTTTATATAGTGGTATGTTTTCCCTGTAGTACAGTAATATTTATATAGTGGTATGTATTCCCTTTATTACAGTAATATTTATATAGTGGTATGTATTTCCTGTTTTACAGTACTATTTATATAGTGATATGTATTTCTTGTATTACAGTAATATTTATATAGTGGTATGTATTAACTGTATTACAGTAATAGTTATATAGTGGTATGTATTCCCTGTATTACAGTAATATTTATATAATGGTATGTATTCCTTGCAATACAGTAATATTTATATAGTGGTATGTATTCTGTGTATTAAAGTAATATTTATAGTGGTATATATTCCCTGTAGTACGGTAATATTTATATAGTGGTATGTATTCCTTGTATTACAGTAATATTTATATAGTGTCATGTATTACTTGTATTACAGTAATATTTATGTAGTAGTATGTATTCCTTGTATTACAGTAATATTTATATAGTGGTATGTATTCCCTGAATTACAGTAATACTTATGTAGTAGTATGTATTCCTTGTATTACAGTAATATTTATATAGTGGTATGTATTCCCTGTATTACAGTAATATTTATATAATGGTATGTATTCCTTGTATTGCAGTAATATTTATATAGTGGTATGTATTCCCTGTATTACAGTAATATTTATATAGTGGTATATATTCCCAGAATTACACCTTTATTTATATAGTGGTATGTTTTCCCTGTATTAAAGTAATATTTATGTAATGGAATGTATTCCCTGTATTACAATAATATTTATATAGTGGTATGTATTCCCTGCATTACAGCATTTTTTATATAGTGATATGTATTCCCAGTATTACAGTTTAATATAGTGGTATGTACTCCCTGCATTACAGCATTTTTTATATAGTGATATGTATTCCCCGTATTAAAGTAATATTTATATTGTTGTATGTATTCCCTGTATTACAGTAATATTTATATAGTGGTATGTATTCCCTGTAGTACGGTAATATTTATATAGTGGTATGTATTCCGTGTATTACAGTAATATTTATAGTGGTATATATTCCCTGTATTACAGTAATATTTATATAGTGGTATGTATTCCTTGTATTACAGTAATATTTATATAGTGGTATGTATTCCCTGTATTATACCATTATTTATATAGTGGTAGGTTTTCCCTGTATTACAGTATTATTTATATTGTATATATTCTGTGTATTACAATAATATTTATATAGTGGTATGTATTAACTGTATTACAGTAATATTTATATAGTGGTATGTATTACCTGTATTACAGTAATATTTATATAATGGTATGTATTCCTTGCAATACAGTAATATTTATATAGTGGTATGTATTCTGTGTATTAAAGTAATATTTATAGTGGTATATATTCCCTGTAGTACGGTAATATTTATATAGTGGTATGTATTCCTTGTATTACAGTAATATTTATATAGTGTCATGTATTACTTGTATTACAGTAATATTTATGTAGTAGTATGTATTCCTTGTATTACAGTAATATTTATATAGTGGTATGTATTCCCTGTATTACAGTAATATTTATATAGTGGTATGGATTCCCTGTATTACAGCAATATTTATATAATGGTATGTATTCCTTGTATTACAGTAATATTTATATAGTGGTATGTATTCCCTGTATTACAGTAATATTTATATAATGGTATGTATTCCTTGTATTGCAGTAATATTTATATAGTGGTATGTATTCCCTGTATTACAGTAATATTTATATAGTGGTATATATTCCCAGAATTACACCTTTATTTATATAGTGGTATGTTTTCCCTGTATTACAGTAATATTTATGTAATAGAATGTATTCCCTGTATTATAATAATATTTATATAGCGGTATGTATTCCCTGCATTACAACATTTTTTATATAGTGATATGTATTCCCAGTATTACAGTATAATATAGTGGTATGTACTCCCTGCATTACAGCATTTTTTATATAGTGATATGTATTCCCCGTATTATAGTAATATTTATATTGTTGTATGTATTCCCTGTATTACAGTAATATTTATATAGTGGTATGTATTCCCTGTATTACAGTAATATTTATATAGTGGTATGTATTCCCTGTAGTACGGTAATATTTATATAGTGGTATGTATTCCCTTTATTACAGTAATATTTATATAGTGGTATGTATTCCCTGTATTACAGTAATATTTATATAATGGTGTGTATTCCAAGTATTGCACCATTTTTATATAGTGGTATGTATTCCTTGTATTACAGCATTATTTATATAGTAATATGAATTCCCTTTATTACTGCATTATTTATGTATTGGGGTGTTCTCACTGTATTGAAGTAATATTTCTATAGTGATGTTTTCCCCATATTACAGTTATATTTATATAGTGGTATGTATTCCCTTGATTACAGAATTATTTGTATAGCGGTATGTATTCCCTGTATTACACCATTATTTATATGGTGGTATGTATTCCCAGTATTACACCATTATTTATCCAGTGGTATGTATTCACTGTATTACAGTATTATTTATATTGTATATATTCCGTGTATTACAGTAATAGTTACATAGTGGTAGGTATTCCCTGTATTACAGTAATATTTATATAGTGGTATGTATTCCTTGCATTTCAGTAATATTTATATAGTGGAATGTATTCCCTGTATTACAGGTAAAATAATGACCCAACAATATTTATATAGTGGTATGTATTCCCCAGTGATATTATAAGGGTATGTTCCCTGTATTACAGCATTATTTATATAGTGGTATGTATTCCTTGTATTACAGTAATATTTATATAGTGGTATGTATTCCTTGTATTACAGTAATATTTATATAGTGGTATGTATTCCCTGTAGTAAAGTAATATTTCTATAGTGGTATGTATTACCTGTATTTCAGTAATATCTATATAGTGGTATGTATTCCCTGTATTATACTAATACTTATATAGTGGTATGTATTTCATGTATTACAGTTATATTTATATAACGGTATGTATTCCCTGTATTACACCAATATTTATATAGTGCTATATATTCCTTGTATTACAGTAATATTTATATAGTGCTATGTATTCCCTGTATTACAGTAATATTTATATAGTGGTATGTATTCCGTGTATTACAGAAATATTTATATAGTGGTATTTATTCCCTGTACTACAGTAATATTTATATAGTGGTATGTATTCCCTGTATTCCAGAAATATTCATATAGTGGTATTTATTCCCTGTACTACAGTAATATTTATATAGTGGTAGGTATTCCCTGTATTACAGCATTAATTATATTGTATGTATTCCCTCTATTACAGTAATATTTATAGTGGTATTTATTTCCTGCATTACAGTAATATTTATATAGTGGTATGTATTCTATTTATTATTGTAATATTTATATAGTGGTATGTTTTCCCTATATTACAGTAATATTTATAAAGTGGTATGTATTCCCTGTATAACAGTAATATTTAAATAATGGTATGTATTCCCTGTATTACAGTATTATTTATATTTTTGTATGTATTCCCTGTATTTCAGTAATATTTATATAGTTATATGTATTCCCTGTATTACAGTATTATATATATAAATAGTGGTATGTATTTCCTTTATTACAGTACTATTTATATAGTGGTATGTATTCCCTGTATTACACCATTTTTATATAGTGGTATGTATTCCTTGTAATACAGTATTATTTATATAGTAATATGAATTCCCTTTATTACTGCATTATTTATATATTGGGATGTTTTTACTGAATTGAAGTAATATTTCTATAGCGATGTTTTCCCCATATTACAGTTATATTTATATAGTGGTATGTATTCCCCATATCACATTAATATTTGTATAGTGGTATGTATTCCCTGTATTACAGTAATATTTTTATAGTGGTATGTATTCCCTGTATTACACCATTATTTATACAGTGGTATGTATTCCCTGTATTACAGTATTATTTATATTGTATACTGTATATTACGTGTATTACAGTAATATTTATATAGTGGTATGTATTCCTTGCATTTCAGTAATATTTATATAGTAAATGTATTCCCTGTATTACAGTATTATAAAGTAATATGTATTCCCTGTATTACAGTGATATTTATATAGTGGTATGTATTCCCTATATTACAGTATTATTTATATAGTGGTATGTATTCCCTGTATTACAGTAATATTTATATAGTGGTATGTATTCCCTGTTTTACAGTACTATTTATATAGTGGTATGTATTCCTTGTATTACAGTAATATTTATATAGTTTTATGTCTCCCCTGTATTACAGTAATATTTATATAGTGGTATGTATTCCCTGTATTACAGTAATATTTGTATAGTGGTATGTATTCCCTGTATTACAGTATTATTTATATAGTGGTATGTATTCCCTGTATTACAGTAATACCTATATAGTGGTATGTATTCCCTGTATTACAGTAATATTTATATATTAGTATGTATTCCCTGAATTACAGTAATATTTATATAGTGATATGTATTCCTTGTATTACAGTACTATTTATGTAATGGTATGTATTCCCTGTAGTACAGTAATATTTATATAGTGGTATGTATTCCTTGCATTTCAGTAATATTTATATAGTGGAATGTATTCTCTTTATTACAGGTAATATTTATATAGTGATATGTATTCCATGTATTACATTATTATTTATAAAGTGGTATGTTTTCCCTGTATTACAGTAATATTTATATAGTGGTATGTATTACCTGTATTTCAGTAATATCTATATGGTGGTATGTATTCCTTGTATTACAGTAATATTTATATAGTGGTATGTATTCCATGTATTACAGCATTATTTATATAGTGGTATGTATTCCTTGTATTACAGTAATATTTATATAGTGGTATGTATTCCCTGTATTACAGTACTATTTATATAGTGGTATTTATTCCCTGTATTATACTAATACTTATATAGTAGTATGTATTTCATGTATTACAGTTATATTTATATAGTGGTATGTATTCCCTGTATTACACCAATATTTATATAGTGCTATATATTCCTTGTATTACAGTAATATTTATATAGTGCTATGTATTCCCTGTATTACAGTAATATTTATATAGTGGTATGTATTCCCTGTATTGCAGAAATATTTATATAGTGGTATTTATTCCCTGTACTACAGTAATATTTATATAGTGGTATGTATTCCCTGAATTACAGTTTTATTTATATTGTTTGCATTCCCTGTTTTACAGTATTATTTATATAGTGGTATGTATTCCCTGTATTACAGCATTAATTATATTGTATGTATTCCCTCTATTACAGTAATATTTATAGTGGTATTTATTTCCTGCATTACAGTAATATTTATATAGTGGTATGTATTCTATTTATTATAGTAATATTTATATAGTGGTATGTATTCCCTGTATTACAGTAATATTTATAAAGTGATATGTATTCCCTGTATTACAGTAATATTTAAATAATGGTATGTATTCCCTGTATTACAGTATTATTTATATTTTTGTATGTATTCCCTGTATTTCAGTAATATTTATATAGTGGTATGTATTCCCTGTTTTACAGTACTTTTTATATAGTGGTATGTATTCCTTGTTTTACAGTAATATTTATATAGTAGTATGTATTCCTTGTATTACAGTAATATTTATATAGTGGTATGTATTTCCTGTATTACAGTATATTTATATAGTGGTATGTTTTCTATTTATTATAGTAATTTTTATATAGTGGTATGTTTTCCCTGTAGTACAGTATTATTTATATAGTGCTATGTATTCCCTGTATTACAGTAGTAATTATATAGTGGTATGTATTTCCTGTTTTACAGTACTATTTATATAGTGATATGTATTTCTTGTATTACAGTATTATTTATATAGTAATATGAATTCCCTTTATTACTGCATTATTTATATATTGGGATGTTTTTACTGAATTGAAGTAATATTTCTATAGCGATGTTTTCCCCATATTACAGTAATATTTATATAGTGGTATGTATTCCCTGTATTACAGCAATATTTATATAGTGGTATGCATTCCCTGTATTATACTAATATTTATATAGTGGTATGTATTCCCTGTATTACAGTCCTATTTATATAGTGGTATGTATTCCCTGTATTACACCAATATTTATATAGTGCTATGTATTCCGTGTATTACAGTATTATTTATATAGTGGTATGTATTCCCTGTATTACAGTAATATTTATATAGTGGTATGTATTCCCTGTATTTCAGTAATATCTATATAGTGGTATGTATTCCCTGTATTATACTAATATTTATATAGTTGTATGTATTACCTGTATTTCAGTAATATCTATATAGTGGTATGTATTCCCTGTATTACACCAATATTTATATAGTGCTATGTATTCCTTGTATTACAGTATTATTTATATAGTGGTATGTATTTCCTGTTTTACATTATTATTTATATAGTGGTATGTATTCCCTGTATTACAGTAATATTTATATAGTGGTATGTATTCCCTGTATTACAGTAATATTTATATAGTGCTCTGTATTCCCTGTATTACAGTAATATTTATATAGTGGTATGTATAACCTGAATTACAGTAATATTTATATAGTGGTATGGATTCCCTGTATTACAGTATTATATAGTGGTATGTATTCCTTGTATTACAGTAATATTTATATAGTGGTATGTATTCCTTGTATTACAGTGCTATTTATATAGTGGTATGTATTCCCTGTAGTACAGTAATACTTATATAGTGGTATGTATTTCATGTATTACAGTTATATTTATATAGTGGTATGTATTCCCTGTATTACAGTAATATATATATAGTAGTATGTATTCCCTGTATTACAGTAATATTTATATAGTGGTATGTATTCCCTGAATTACAGTAATATTTATATAGTTGCAGCCCTGTATTACAGTATTATATAGTGGTATGTATTCCCTGTATTACAGTAATATTTATATAGTTGTATGTATTCCCTGTATTACAGTAATATTTATATAGTGGTATGTATTCCCTGTATTACAAAATTATTTATATTGTATGTATTCCCTCTATTACAGTAATATTATATAGTGGTATGTATTCCCTGCATTACAGTAATATTTATATAGTGGTATGTATTCCCTGTATTACAGTAATATTTATATAGTGGTATGTATTCCCTGTATTACAGCATTATTTACATAGTGATATGTATTCCCTGTATTACAGTAATATTTATATAGTGGTATGTATTCCCTGTATTACAGTAATATTTATATAGTGGTATGTATTCCCTGTATTACAGTATTATTTAAATAGTGGTATGTATTCCCTGTATTATAGTAATATTTATATAGTGGTATGTATTCCCTGTATTACAGTAATATTTATATAGTGGTATGTATTCACTGTATTACAGTATATTATATAGTGGTATGTATTCCCTGTATTACAGTAATATTTATATAGTGGTATGTATTCCGTGTATTACAGTAATATTTATATAGTGGTATGTATTCCCTGTATTACAGTAATATTTATATAGTGGTATGTATTCCCTGCATTACAGTAATATTTATATAGTGGAATGTATTCCCTGTATTACAGGTAATATTTATATAGTGGTATTTATTCCCTGTATTACAGTATTATTTATAAAGTGGTATGTATTCCCTGTATTACAGTAATATTTATATAGTGGTATGTATTCCCTGTATTACAGTAATATTTATATAGTGGTATGTATTCCCTGTAGTACAGCAATATTTATATAGTGGTATGTATTCCTTGTATTACAGTAATATTTATATAGTGGTATGTATTCCCTGTATTACAGTACTATTTATATAGTGGTATGTATTCCCTGTATTACAGTAATATTTATATAGTGGTATGTATTCCCTGTATTACAGTAATATTTATATAGTGGTATGTATTCCCTGTATTACAGTAATATTTATATAGTGGTATGTATTCCCTGTATTACAGTAATATTTATATAGTGGTATGTATTCCCTGTATTACAGTAATATTTATATAGTGGTATGTATTCCCTGTATTACAGTAATATTTATATAGTGGTATGTATTCCCTGTATTACAGTAATATTTATATAGTGGTATGTATTCCCTGTATTACAGTAATATTTATATAGTGGTATGTATTCCCTGTATTACAGTTTTATTTTATATTGTTTGTATTCCCTGTTTTACAGTAATATTTATATAGTGGTATGTATTCCCTGTATTACAGTATTATTTATATTGGTATGTATTCCCTGTATTACAGTAATATTTATATAGTGGTATGTATTTCCTGCATTACAGTAATATTTATATAGTGGTATGTATTCCATGTATTATAGTAATATTTATATAGTGGTATGTATTCCCTGTATTACAGTAATATTTATATAGTGGTATGTATTCCCTGTATTACAGTAATATTTATATAGTGGTATGTATTCCCTGTATTACAGTAATATTTATATAGTGGTATGTATTCCCTGTTTTACAGTATTATTTATATAGTGGTATGTATTCCCTGTATTACAGTAATATTTATATAGTGGTATGTATTCCCTGTATTACAGTAATTATATAGTGGTATGTATTCCCTGTATTACAGTAATATTTATATAGTGGTATGTATTCCCTGTATTACAGTATTATCTATAGTGTAGTTGTATGTCTCCCGTATTACAGTAATATTTATACAGTAGTATGTATTCCCTGTATTACAGTAATATTTATATAGTGGTATGTATTCCCTGTATTACAGTAATATTTATATAGTGGTATGTATTCCCTGAATTACAGTAATATTTATATAGTGGTATGTATTCCCTGTATTACAGTAATATTTAAATAGTGGTATGTATTTCCTGTATTATACTATTATTTATATTGTTGTATGTATTCCCTGTATTACAGTAATATTTATATAGTGGTATGTATTCCCTGTATTACAGTAATATTTATATAGTGGTATGTATTCCCTGTATTACAGTAATATTTATATAGTGGTATGTATTCCCTGTATTACAGTAATATTTATATAGTGGTATGTATTCCCTGTATTACAGTAATATCTATATAGTGGTATGTATTCCCTGTATTACAGTAATATTTATATAGTGGTATGTATTCCCTGTATTACAGTAATATTTATATAGTGGTATGTATTCCCTGTATTACAGTAATATTTATATAGTGGTATGTATTCCCTGTATTACAGTAATATTTATATAGTGGTATGTATTCCCTGTATTACAGTAATATTTATATAGTGGTATGTATTCCCTGTATTACAGTAATATTTATATAGTGGTATGTATTCCCTGTATTACAGTAATATTTATATAGTGGTATGTATTCCCTGTATTACAGTAATATTTATATAGTGGTATGTATTCCCTGTATTACAGTAATATTTATATAGTGGTATGTATTCCCTGTATTACAGTAATATTTATATAGTGGTATGTATTCCCTGTATTACAGTAATATTTATATAGTGGTATGTATTCCCTGTATTACAGTAATATTTATATAGTGGTATGTATTCCCTGTATTACAGTAATATTTATATAGTGGTATGTATTCCCTGATTACAGTAATATTTATATAGTTATGTATTCCTGTATTACAGTAATATTTATATAGTGGTATGTATTCCCTGTATTACAGTAATATTTATATAGTGGTATGTATTCCCTGTATTACAGTAATATTTATATAGTGGTATGTATTCCCTGTATTACAGTAATATTTATATAGTGGTATGTATTCCCTGTATTACAGTAATATTTATATAGTGGTATGTATTCCCTGTATTACAGTAATATTTATATAGTGGTATGTATTCCCTGTATTACAGTAATATTTATATAGTGGTATGTATTCCCTGTATTACAGTAATATTTATATAGTGGTATGTATTCCCTGTATTACAGTAATATTTATATAGTGGTATGTATTCCCTGTATTACAGTAATATTTATATAGTGGTATGTATTCCCTGTATTACAGTAATATTTATATAGTGGTATGTATTCCCTGTATTACAGTAATATTTATATAGTGGTATGTATTCCCTGTATTACAGTAATATTTATATAGTGGTATGTATTCCCTGTATTACAGTAATATTTATATAGTGGTATGTATGTATTACAGTAATATTTATATAGTGGTATGTATTCCCTGTATTACAGTAATATTTATATAGTGGTATGTATTCCCTGTATTACAGTAATATTTATATAGTGGTATGTATTCCCTGTATTACAGTAATATTTATATAGTGGTATGTATTCCCTGTATTACAGTAATATTTATATAGTAGTATGTATTCCCTGTATTACAGTAATATTTATATAGTGGTATGTATTCCCTGTATTACAGTAATATTTATATAGTGGTATGTATTCCCTGTATTACAGATATAATAGTATGTATTACAGTAATATTTATATAGTGGTATGTATTCCCTGTATTACAGTAATATTTATATAGTGGTATGTATTCCCTGTATTACAGTAATATTTATATAGTGGTATGTATTCCCTGTATTACAGTAATATTTATATAGTGGTATGTATTCCCTGTATTACAGTAATATTTATATAGTGGTATGTATTCCCTGTATTACAGTAATATTTATATAGTGGTATGTATTCCCTGTATTACAGTAATATTTATATAGTGGTATGTATTCCCTGTATTACAGTAATATTTATATAGTGGTATGTATTCCCTGTATTACAGTAATATTTATATAGTGGTATGTATTCCCTGTATTACAGTAATATTTATATAGTGGTATGTATTCCCTGTATTACAGTAATATTTATATAGTGGTATGTATTCCCTGTATTACAGTAATATTTATATAGTGGTATGTATTCCCTGTATTACAGTAATATTTATATAGTGGTATGTATTCCCTGTATTACAGTAATATTTATATAGTGGTATGTATTCCCTGTATTACAGTAATATTTATATAGTGGTATGTATTCCCTGTATTACAGTAATATTTATATAGTGGTATGTATTCCCTGTATTACAGTAATATTTATATAGTGGTATGTATTCCCTGTATTACAGTAATATTTATATAGTGGTATGTACCCTGTATTACAGTAATATTTATATAGTGGTATGTATTCCCTGTATTACAGTAATATTTATATAGTGGTATGTATTCCCTGTATTACAGTAATATTTATATAGTGGTATGTATTCCCTGTATTACAGTAATATTTATATAGTGGTATGTATTCCCTGTATTACAGTAATATTTATATAGTGGTATGTATTCCCTGTATTACAGTAATATTTATATAGTGGTATGTATTCCCTGTATTACAGTAATATTTATATAGTGGTATGTATTCCCTGTATTACAGTAATATTTATATAGTGGTATGTATTCCCTGTATTACAGTAATATTTATATAGTGGTATGTATTCCCTGTATTACAGTAATATTTATATAGTGGTATGTATTCCCTGTATTACAGTATTATTTATATAGTGGTATGTATTCCCTGTATTACAGTAATATTTATATAGTGGTATGTATTCCCTGTATTACAGTAATATTTATATAGTGGTATGTATTCCCTGTATTACAGTAATATTTATATAGTGGTATGTATTCCCTGTATTACAGTAATATTTATATAGTGGTATGTATTCCCTGTATTACAGTAATATTTATATAGTGGTATGTATTCCCTGTATTACAGTAATATTTATATAGTGGTATGTATTCCCTGTATTACAGTAATATTTATATAGTGGTATGTATTCCCTGTATTACAGTATTATTTATATAGTGGTATGTATTCCCTGTATTACAGTAATATTTATATAGTGGTATGTATTCCCTGTATTACAGTAATATTTATATAGTGGTATGTATTCCCTGTATTACAGTAATATTTATATAGTGGTATGTATTCCCTGTATTACAGTAATATTTATATAGTGGTATGTATTCCCTGTATTACAGTAATATTTATATAGTGGTATGTATTCCCTGTATTACAGTAATATTTATATAGTGGTATGTATTCCCTGTATTACAGTAATATTTATATAGTGGTATGTATTCCCTGTATTACAGTAATATTTATATAGTGGTATGTATTCCCTGTATTACAGTAATATTTATATAGTGGTATGTATTCCCTGTATTACAGTAATATTTATATAGTGGTATGTATTCCTTGTATTACAGTAATATCTATATAGTGGTATGTATTCCCTGTATTACAGTAATATTTATATAGTGGTATGTATTCCCTGTATTACAGTAATATTTATATAGTGGTATGTATTCCCTGTATTACAGTAATATTTATATAGTGGTATGTATTCCCTGTATTACAGTAATATTTATATAGTGGTATGTATTCCCTGTATTACAGTAATATTTATATAGTGGTATGTATTCCCTGTATTACAGTAATATTTATATAGTGGTATGTATTCCCTGTATTACAGTAATATTTATATAGTGGTATGTATTCCCTGTATTACAGTAATATTTATATAGTGGTATGTATTCCCTGTATTACAGTAATATTTATATAGTGGTATGTATTCCCTGTATTACAGCAATATTTATATTGTATGTATTCCCTGTATTACAGTAATATTTATATAGTGGTATGTATTCCCTGTATTACAGTAATATTTATATAGTGGTATGTATTCCCTCTATTACAGTAATATTTATATAGTGTATGTATTCCCTGTATTACAGTAATATTTATATAGTGGTATATATTCCCTGTATTACAGTATTATTTATATAGTGGTATGTATTCCCTGTATTACAGTAATATTTATATAGTGGTATGTATTCCCTGTATTATAGTAATATTTATATAGTGGTATGTATTCCCTGTATTACAGTAATATTTATATAGTGGTATGTATTCCCTGTATTACAGTAATATTTAAATAGTGGTATGTATTTCCTGTATTATACTAATATTTATATAGTGGTATGTATTCCCTGTATTACAGTAATATTTATATAGTGGTATGTATTCCTTGTATTACAGTAATATTTATATAGTGGTATGTATTCCCTGTATTACACTATTATTTATATAGTGGTATGTATTCCCTGTATTACAGTAATATTTATATAGTGGTATGTATTTCCTGTATTACAGTAATATTTATATAGTGGTATGTATTTCCTGCATTACAGTAATATTTATATAGTGGTATGTATTCCCTGTATTACAGTAATATTTATATAGTGGTATGTATTACCTGTATTTCAGTAATATCTATATAGTGGTATGTATTCCCTGTATTATACTAATATTTATATAGTGGTATGTATTCCCTGTATTACAGTAATATTTATATAGTGGTATGTATTCCCTGTATTACAGTAATATCTATATAGTGGTATGTATTCCCTGTATTACAGTAATATTTATATAGTGGTATGTATTCCCTGTATTACAGTACTATTTATATAGTGGTATGTATCCTGTACAGTGTAATATTTATATAGTGGTATGTATTCCCTGTATTACAGTAATATTTATATAGTGGTATGTATTCCCTGTATTTCAGTAATATCTATATAGTGGTATGTATTCCCTGTATTATACTAATATTTATATAGTGGTATGTATTCCCTGTATTATAATAACATTTATATAGTGGTATGTATTCCCTGTATTACAGTAATATTTATATAGTGGTATGTATTCCTTGTATTACAGTATTATTTTTATAGTGGTATGTATTCCCTGTATTACATTTTTATTTATATAGTGGTATGTATTCCCTGTATTACAGTAATATTTATGTATTAGTATGTATTCCTTGTATTACAGTATTATTTATATAGTGGTATGTATTCCCTGTATTACATTTTTATTTATATAGTGGTATGTATTCCCTGTATTACAGTAATATTTATATAGTGGTATGTATTCCTTGTATTACAGTAATATTTTTATAGTGGTATGTATTCCCTGTATTACAGTAATATTTATATAGTGGTATGTATTCCCCAATGTATTACGCATCAGTAATATTTATATAGTGGTATGTATTCCTTGTATTACAGTATTATTTATATAGTGGTATGTATTCCCTGTATTACAGTAATATTTATATAGTGGTATGTATTCCCTGTATTACAGTAATATTTCTATAGTGGTATGTATTACCTGTATTACAGTAATATTTATATAGTGGTATGTATTCCCTGTATTATACTAATATTTATATAGTGGTATGTATTCCCTGTATTACAGTAATATTTACATAGTGGTATGTATTCCCTGTATTACAGTAATATCTATATAGTGGTATGTATTCCCTGTATTACAAATATTATATAGTGGGAGTACCCTGTATTTAAGTTATTTATATAGTGGTATGTATTCCCTGTATTACAGTAATATCTATATAGTGGTATGTATTCCCTGTATTAGTACAGTCCTATTTATATAGTGGTATGTATTCCCTGTATTACACCAATATTTATATAGTGGTATGTATTCCTTGTATTACAGTAATATTTATATAGTGGTATGTATTCCCTGTATTACATTATTATTTATATAGTGGTATGTATTCCCTGTATTACAGTAATATTTATATAGTGGTATGTATTCCCTGTATTACAGTACTATTTATATAGTGGTATGTATTCCCTGTAGTACAGTAATACTTATATAGTGGTATGTATTCCCTGTATTACAGTAATATTTATATAGTGGTATGTATTCCCTGTATTACAGTAATATTTATATAGTGGTATGTATTCCCTGTATTACAGTAATATTTATATAGTGGTATGTATTCCTTGTATTACAGTAATATTTATATAGTGGTATGTACTCCCTGTATTACAGCATTATTTATATAGTGGTATGTATTCCCTGTATTACAGTAATATTTATATAGTGGTATGTATTCCCTGTATTACAGTAATATTTATATAGTGGTATGTATTCCCTGTATTACAGTAATATTTATATAGTGGTATGTATTCCCTGTATTACAGTAATATATATATAAATAGTGGTATGTATTTCCTGTATTACAGTACTATTTATATAGTGGTAAGTATTCCGTGTATTAAACCATTATTTATATTGTTGTATGAATTCCCTGTATTACAGTATTATATAGTGGTATGTATTCCCCGTATTACAGTAATATTTATATAGTGGTATGTATTCCTGTATTACAGTAATATTAATATAGTGGTATGTATTCCCTGTATTACAGTAATATTTATATAGTGGTATGTATTCCCTGTATTACAGTAATATTTATATAGTGGTATGTATTCCCTGTATTACAGTAATATTTATATAGTGGTATGTATTCCCTGTATTACAGTAATATTTATATAGTGGTATGTATTCCCTGTATTACAGTAATATTTATATAGTGGTATGTATTCCCTGTATTACAGTAATATTTATATAGTGGTATGTATTCCCTGCATTACAGTAATATTTATATAGTGGTATGTATTCCCTGTATTACAGTAATATTTATATAGTGGTATGTATTCCCTGTATTACAGTATTATTTATATAGTGGTATGTATTCCCTGTATTACAGTAATATTTATATAGTGGTATGTATTCCCTGTATTACAGTAATATTTATATAGTGGTATGTATTCCCTGTATTACAGTAATATTTATATAGTGGTATGTATTCCCTGTATTACAGTAATATTTATATAGTGGTATGTATTCCCTGTATTACAGTAATATTTATATAGTGGTATGTATTCCTTGTATTACAGTAATATTTATATAGTGGTATGTATTCCCTGTATTACAGTAATATTTATATAGTGGTATGTATTCCCTGTATTACAGTAATATTTATATAGTAGTATGTATTCCCTGTATTACAGTAATATTTATATAGTGGTATGTATTCCCTGTATTACAGTAATATTTATATAGTGGTATGTATTCCCTGTATTACAGTAATATTTATATAGTGGTATGTATTCCCTGTATTACAGTAATATTTATAGTGGTATGTATTTCCGGCATTACAGTAATATTTATATAGTGGTATGTATTCCCTGTATTACAGTAATATTTATATAGTGGTATGTATTACCTGTATTACAGTAATATCTATATAGTGGTATGTATTCCCTGTATTACACTAATATTTATATAGTGGTATGTATTCCCTGTATTACAGTCCTATTTATATAGTGGTATGTATTCCCTGTATTACAGTAATATTTATATAGTGGTATGTATTCCCTGTATTACAGCAATATTTATATAGTGGTATGTATTCCTTGTATTACAGTAATATTTATATAGTGGTATGTACTCCCTGTATTACAGCAATATTTATATAGTGGTATGTATTCCCTGTATTACAGTAATATTTATAGTGGTATGTATTCCGTGTATTACAGTAATATGTATATAGTGGTATGTATTCCCTGTATTACAGTAATATTTATAAGTGGTATGTATTCACTGTATTACAGTATATATACATAAATAGTGGTATGTATTCCCTGTATTACAGTACTATTTATATAGTGGTAAGTATTCCGTGTATTACAGCATTATTTATATAGTGTATGAATTCCCAGTATTACAGTATTATATAGTGGTATGTATTCCCTGTATTACAGTAATATTTATATAGTGGTATGTATTCCCTGTATTACAGTAATATTTATATAGTGGTATGTATTCCCTGTATTACAGTAATATTTATATAGTGGTATGTATTCCCTGTATTACAGTAATATTTATAGTGGTATGTATTCCCGGCATTACAGTAATATTTATATAATGGTATGTATTCCCTGTATTACAGTAATATTTCTATAGTGGTATGTATTCCCTGTATTACAGTAATATTTATATAGTGGTAAGTATTCCCTGTATTATAGTAACATTGATATAGTGGTATGTATTCCCTGTATTACAGTAATATTTATATAGTGGTATGTATTCCCTGTATTACAGTAATATTTATATAGTGGTATGTATTCCCTGTATTATACTAACATTTATGTAGTGGTATGTATTCCCTGTATTACAGTAATATTTATATAGTGGTATGTATTCCTTGTATTACAGTATTATTTATATAGTGGTATGTATTCCCTGTATTACAGTATTATTTATATAGTGGTATGTATTCCCTGTATTACAGTAATATTTATGTATTAGTATGTATTCCTTGTATTACAGTAATATTTATATAGTGGTATGTATTCCCTGTATTACATTTTTATTTATATAGTGGTATGTATTCCCTGTATTACAGTAATATTTATATAGTGGTATGTATTTCCTGTATTACAGTAATATTTATAGTGGTATTTATTTCCGGCATTACAGTAATATTTATATAATGGTATGTATTCCCTGTATTACAGTAATATTTCTATAGTGGTATGTATTCCCTGTATTTCAGTAATATCTATATAGTGGTATGTATTCCCTGTATTATACTAATATTTATATAGTGGTATGTATTCCCTGTATTACAGTCCTATTTATATAGTGGTATGTATTCCCTGTATTACAGTAATATTTATATAGTGGTAGGTATTCCCTGTATTACAGTAATATTTATATAGTGGTATGTATTCCGTGTATTACAGTAATATTTATATAGTGGTATGTATTCCCTGTATTACAGTAATATTTATATAGTGGTATGTATTCCTTGTATTACAGTATTATTTTTATAGTGGTAAGTATTCCCTGTATTACAGTAATATTTATATAGTGGTATGTATTCCCTGTATTACAGTAATATTTATGTAGTGGTATGTATTCCCTGTATTACAGTATTATTTATATAGTGGTATGTATTCCCTGTATTACAGTTTTATTTATATAGTGGTATGTATTCCTTGTATTACAGTATTATTTATATAGTGGTATGTATTCCCTGTATTACATTTTTATTTATATAGTGGTATGTATTCCCTGTATTACAGTAATATTTATGTATTAGTATGTATTCCTTGTATTACAGTATTATTTATATAGTGGTATGTATTCCCTGTATTACATTTTTATTTATATAGTGGTATGTATTCCCTGTATTACAGTAATATTTATGTATTAGTATGTATTCCTTGTATTACAGTATTATTTATATAGTGGTATGTATTCCCTGTATTACATTTTTATTTATATAGTGGTATGTATTCCCTGTATTACAGTAATATTTCTATAGTGGTATGTATTACCTGTATTTCAGTAATATCTATATAGTGGTATGTATTCCCTGTATTATACTAATATTTATATAGTGGTATGTATTCCCTGTATTACAGTCCTATTTATATAGTGGTATGTATTCCCTGTATTACACCAATATTTATATAGTGGTATGTATTCCGTGTATTACAGTATTATTTACATAGTGGTATGTATTCCCTGTATTTCAGTAATATCTATATAGTGGTATGTATTCCCTGTATTATACTAATATTTATATAGTGGTATGTATTACCTGTATTTCAGTAATATTTATATAGTGGTATGTATTCCCTGTATTACAGTCCTATTTATATAGTGGTATGTATTCCCTGTATTACACCAATATTTATATAGTGCTATGTATTCCTTGTATTACAGTATTATTTATATAGTGGTATGTATTCCCTGTTTTACATTATTATTTATATAGTGGTATGTATTCCCTGTATTACAGTAATATTTATATAGTGGTATGTATTCCCTGTATTACAGTACTATTTATATAGTGGTATGTATTCCCTGTAGTACATTAATACTTATATAGTGGTATATATTTCAAGTATTACAGTTATATTTATATAGTGGTATGTATTCCCTCTATTACAGTGATATTTATATAGTGGTATGTATTCCCTGTATTACACCAATATTTATATAGTGCAATGTATATCTTGTATTACAGTAATATTTATATAGTGGTATGTACTCCCTGTATTACACCATTATTTATACAGTGGTATGTATTCCCTGTATTACAGTAATATTTATATAGTGGTATGTATTCCGTGTATTACAGTAATATTTATATAGTGGTATGTATTCCCTGTATTACAGTATTATTTATATTGTATATATTCCGTGTATTACAGTAATATTTATATAGTGGTATGTATTCCCTGTATTACAGTAATATTTATAATGGTATGTATTCCCTGTATTACAGTAAAATTTATATAGTGCTATGTATTCCCTGTATTACGGTATTATATATACATAAATAGTGGTATGTATTTCCTGTATTACAGTACTATTTATATAGTGGTAAGTATTCCGTGTATTAAACCATTATTTATATTGTTGTATGAATTCCCAGTATTACAGTATTATATAGTGGTATGTATTCCCCGTATTACAGTAATATTTATATAGTGGTATGTATTCCTCGTATTACAGTAATATTAATATAGTGGTATGTATTCCCTGTATTACAATAATATTTATATAGTGGTATGTATTCCCTGTATTACACCATTTTTATATAGTGGTATGTATTCCTTGTATTACTGCATTATTTATATATTGGGATGTTTTTACTGAATTTAAGTAATATTTCTATAGTGATTGTTTTCCCCATATTACAGTTATATTTATATAGTGGTATGTATTCCCTGTATTACAGTAATATTTATATAGTGGTATGTATTCCCTGTATTACAGTAATATTTATATAGTGGTATGTATTCCCTTGATTACAGTAATATTTGTATAGCGGTATGTATTCCCTGTATTACACCATAATTTATACAGTGGCATGTATTCCCTGTATTACAGTATTATTTATATTGTATACTGTATATTCCGTGTATTACAGTAATATTTATATAGTGGTATGTATTCTCTGTATTACAGTAATATTTATATAGTGGTATGTATTCCTTGTATTACAGTAATATTTATATAGTGGTATGTATTCCCTGTATTACAGTAATATTTATATAGTGGTATGTATTCCTCCCTGTATTACAGTAATATCTATATAGTGGTATGTATTCTGTGTATTACAGTAATATTTATATAGTGGTATGTATTCCTTGTATTACAGTAATATTTATATAGTGGTATGTATTCCCTGTATTACAGTAATATTTATATAGTGGTATGTATTCCCTGTAGTACAGTAATACTTATATAGTGGTATGTATTTCATGTATTACAGTAATATTTATATAGTGGTATGTATTCCCTGTATTACAGTAATATTTATATAGTGGTATGTATTCCCTGTAGTACAGTAATACTTATATAGTGGTATGTATTCCCTGTATTACAGTAATATTTATATAGTGGTATGTATTCCCTGTATTACAGTAATATTTATATAGTGGGTATGTATTCCCTGTATTACAGTATTATTTATATAGTGGTATGTATTCCCTGTATTACAGTAATATTTATACAGTAGTATGTATTCCCTGTATTACAGTAATATTTATATAGTGGTATTTATTCCCTGAATTACAGCATTATTTATATTGTTTGAATTCCCTGTATTACAGTAATATTTATATAGTGGTATGTATTCCCTGTATTACAGTAATATTTATATGGTGGTATGTATTCCCTGTATTTCAGATATTTATATAGTTGTATGTATTCCCTGTATTAGAGTAATATTTATATAGTGGTATGTATTCCCTGTATTACAGCATTATTTATATTGTATGTATTCCCTCTATTACAGTAATATTTATATTGGTATTTATTTCCTGCATTACAGTAATATTTATATATTGGTATGTATTCTATGTATTATAGTAATATTTATATAGTGGTATGTATTCCCTGTATTACAGTAATATTTAAATAGTGGTATGTATTTCCTGTATTATACTATTATTTATATTGTTGTATGTATTCCCTGTATTACAGTAATATTTATATAGTGGTATGTATTCCCTGTCTTACAGTAATATTTATATAGTTGTATGTATTCCTTGTATTACAGTAATATTTATATAGTGGTATGTATTCCCTGTATTACAGTAATATTTATGTAGTAGTATGTAATCCCTGTATTACAGTAATATTTAAATAGTGGTATGTATTTCCTGCATTATACTATTATTTATATTGTTGTATGTATTCCCTGTATTACAGTATTATATAGTGGTATGTATTCCCTGTATTACAGTAATATTTATATAGTGGTATGTATTCCCTGTATTACAGTAATATTTATATAGTGGTATGTATTCCCCGTATTACAGTAATATTTATATAGTGGTATGTATTCCTTGTATTACAGTAATATATATACAGTGGTATGTATTCCCTGTATTACAGTAATATTTATATAGTGGTATGTATTCCCTGTATTACAGTAATATTTATATAGTGGTATGTATTCCCTGTATTACAGTAATATTTATATAGTGGTATGTATTCCCTGTATTACAGTAATATTTATATAGTGGTATGTATTCCCTGTATTACAGTAATATTTATATAGTGGTATGAATTCCCTGTATTACACCATTTTTATATAGTGGTATGTATTCCCTGTATTACAGTAATATTTATATAGTGGTATGTATTCCTTGTATTACAGTATTATTTATATAGTAGTATGAATTCCCTGTATTACTGCATTATTTATATAGTGGGATGTTTTTACTGAATTGAAGTAATATTTCTATAGTGATGTTTTCCCCATATTACAGTAATATTTAAATAGTAGTATGTATTCTCTGTAGTACATTAATTATATAGTGGTATGTATTCCCTGAATTATAGTATTTAAATTTTATGTATTCCCTTGATTACAGTAATATTTGTATAGCGGTATGTATTCCCTGTATTACACCATTATTTATATAGTGGTGTGTATTCCCTGTATTACAGTAATATTTATATAGTAGTATGTATTCTCTGTAGTACAGTAATTTATATAGTGGTATGTATTTCCTGTATTACAGTAATATTTATATAGTGGTATGTATTCCCTGTATTACACCATTATTTATACAGTGGTATGTATTCCCTGTATTACAGTATTATTTATATTGTATACTGTATATTCCGTGTATTAAAGTAATATTTATATAGTGGTATGTATTCCCTGTATTACAGTAATATTTATATAGTGGTAGGTATTCCCTGTATTACAGTAATATTTATATAGTGGTATGTATTCCCTGTATTACAGTAAAATTTATATAGTGCTATGTATTCCCTGTATTACAGTATTATATATATAAATAGTGGTATGTATTTCCTTTATTACAGTACTATTTATATAGTGGTATGTATTCCGTGTATTAAACCATTATTTATATTGTTGTATGAATTCCCAGTATTACAGTATTATATAGTGGTATGTATTCCCCGTATTACAGAAATATTTATATAGTGGTATGTATTCCCCGTATTACAGTAAAATTTATATAGTGGTATGTATTCCCTGTATTACAATAATATTTATATAGTGGTATGTATTCCCTGTATTACACCATTTTTATATAGTGGTATGTATTCCTTGTATTACAGTATTATTTATATAGTAATATGAATTCCCTTTATTACTGCATTATTTATATATTGGGATGTTTTACTGAATCGAAGTAATATTTCTATAGCGATGTTTTCCCCATATTACAGTAATATTTGTATAGCGGTATGTATTCCCTGTATTACACCATTATTAATATAGTGGTGTGTATTCCCTGTATTACAGTAATATTTATATAGTAGTATGTATTCTCTGTAGTACAGTAATTATATAGTGGTATGTATTCCCTGTATTACAGTAATATTTTTATAGTGGTATGTATTCCCTGTATTACACCATTATTTATACAGTGGTATATATTCCCTGTATTACAGTATTATTTATATTGTATACTGTATATTCCGTGTACTACAGTAATATTTATATAGTGGTATGTATTCCTTGCATTTCAGTAATATTTATATAGTGGAATGTATTCCCTGTATTACAGTATTATAAAGTAATATGTATTCCCTGTATTACAGTGATATTTATATAGTGGTATGTATTCCCTATATTACAGTATTATTTATATAGTGGTATGTATTCCCTGTATTACAGTAATATTTATATAGTGGTATGTATTCCCTGTATTACAGTAATATTTATACAGTAGTATGTATTCCCTGTAGTACGGTAATATTTATATAGTGGTATGTATTACTTGTATTACAGTAATATTTATATAGTGGTATGTATTCCCTGTATTACAGTATTATTTATATAGTGGTATGTATTCCTTGTATCACAGTAATATTTATATAGTTTTATGTCTCCCCTGTATTACATTAATATTTATATAGTGGTATTTATTCCCTGTATTACAGTAAAATTTATATAGTGGTATGTATTCCCTGTATTACAATAATATTTGTATAGTGTTATGTATTCCCTGTATTACAGTAATATTTATATAGTGGTATGTATAACCTGAATTACAGTAATATTTATATAGTGGTATGGATTCCCTGTATTACAGTATTATATAGTGGTATGTATTCCTTGTATTACAGTAATATTTATATAGTGATATGTATTCCTTGTATTACAGTACTATTTATATAGTGGTATGTATTCCCTGTAGTACAGTAATACTTATATAGTGGTATGTATTTCATGTATTACAGTTATATTTATATAGTGGTATGTATTCCCTGTATTACAGTAATATTTATACAGTGGTATGTATTCCCTGTATTACAGTAATATTTATATAGTGGTATGTATTCCCTGTATTACAGTAATATTTATATAGTGGTATGTATTACCTGTATTTCAGTAATATCTATATAGTGGTATGTATTCCCGGTATTACAGTCCTATTTATATAGTGGTATGTATTCCCTGTATTACACCAATATTTATATAGTGCTATGTATTCCTTGTATTACAGTAATATTTATATAGTGGTATGTATTCCCTGTATTACAGTAATATTTATATAGTGGTATGTATTCCCTGTATTACAGTAATATTTATATAGTGGTATGTATTCCCTGTATTACAGTACTATTTATATAGTGGTATGTATTCCCTGTAGTACAGTAATACTTATATAGTGGTATGTATTCCCTGTATTACAGTAATATTTATATAGTGGTATGTATTCCCTGTATTACAGTAATATTTATATAGTGGTATGTATTCCCTGTATTACACCAATATTTATATAGTGCAATGTATTCCTTGTATTACAGTAATATTTATATAGTGGTATGTACTCCCTGTATTACACCATTATTTATACAGTGGTATGTATTCCCTGTATTACAGTATTATTTATATTGTATATATTCCGTGTATTACAGTAATATGTATATAGTGGTATGTATTCCCTGTATTACAGTAATATTTATAATGGTATGTATTCCCTGTATTACAGTATTATATATACATAAATAGTGGTATGTATTTCCTGTATTACAGTACTATTTATATAGTGGTAAGTATTCCGTGTATTAAACCATTATTTATATTGTTGTATGAATTCCCAGTATTACAGTATTATATAGTGGTATGTATTCCCCGTATTACAGTAATATTTATATAGTGGTATGTATTCCCTGTATTACAGTAATATTTATGTAGTGGTATGTATTCCCTGTATTACAGTATATATATATAGGGAGACCCGTACAATAGTATATAAAGAGATCCGAGTATTACAGTAATATTTATATAGTGGTATGTATTCCTTGTATTACAGTAATATTTATATAGTGGTATGTATTCCCTGTATTACAGTATTATTTATATAGTGGTATGTATTCCCTGTATTACAGTAATATTTATATAGTGGTATGTATTTCCTGTATTACAGTAATATTTATAGTGGATATTTCCGGCATTACAGTAATATTTATATAATGGTATGTATTCCCTGTATTACAGTAATATTTCTATAGTGGTATGTATTCCCTGTATTACAGTATTATTTATATAGTGGTAAGTATTCCCTGTATTATAATAATATTTATATAGTGGTATTGTATTCCCTGTATTACAGTAATATTTATATAGTGGTATGTATTCCCTGTATTACAGTAATATTTATATAGTGGTATGTATTCCCTGTATTAGTAATAACATTTAGTAGTGGTATGTATTCCCTGTATTACAGTAATATTTATATAGTGGTATGTATTCCTTGTATTACAGTATTATTTATATAGTGGTATGTATTCCCTGTATTACATTTTTATTTATATAGTGGTATGTATTCCCTGTATTACAGTAATATTTATATAGTGGTATGTATTTCCTGTATTACAGTAATATTTATAGTGGTATTTATTTCCGGCATTACAGTAATATTTATATAATGGTATGTATTCCCTGTATTACAGTAATATTTCTATAGTGGTATGTATTACCTGTATTTCAGTAATATCTATATAGTGGTATGTATTCCCTGTATTATACTAATATTTATATAGTGGTATGTATTCCCTGTATTACAGTCCTATTTATATAGTGGTATGTATTCCCTGTATTACAGTAATATTTATATAGTGGTATGTATTCCCTGTATTACAGTAATATTTATATAGTGGTATGTATTCCCTGTATTACACCAATATTTATATAGTGCTATGTATTCCGTGTATTATAATAACATTTATATAGTGGTATGTATTCCCTGTATTACAGTAATATTTATATAGTGGTATGTATTCCTTGTATTACAGTAATATTTTTATAGTGGTATGTATTCCCT
The DNA here is from genome assembly GCA_947044405.1 of Leptodactylus fallax. Lineage (NCBI taxonomy): Eukaryota > Metazoa > Chordata > Amphibia > Anura > Leptodactylidae > Leptodactylus > Leptodactylus fallax. The sequence continues at coordinate 47,743 of CAMRHE010001092.1, forward strand.
GTATTACATTTTTATTTATATAGTGGTATGTATTCCCTGTATTACAGTAATATTTATGTAGTACTATGTATTCCTTGTATTACAGTATTATTTATATAGTGGTATGTATTCCCTGTATTACATTTTTATTTATATAGTGGTATGTATTCCCTGTATTACAGTATTATTTTTATAGTGGTATGTATTCCCTGTATTACATTTTTCTTTATATAGTGGTATGTATTCCCTGTATTACAGTAATATTTATGTATTAGTATGTATTCCTTGTATTACAGTAATATTTTTATAGTGGTATGTATTCCCTGTATTACATTTTTATTTATATAGTGGTATGTATTCCCTGTATTACAGTAATATTTATATAGTGGTATGTATTTCCTGTATTACAGTAATATTTATATAGTGGTATGTATTCCCTGTATTACAGTAATATTTATATAGTGGTATGTATTTCCTGTATTACAGTAATATTTATAGTGGTATTTATTTCCGGCATTACAGTAATATTTATATAATGGTATGTATTCCCTGTATTACAGTAATATTTATATAGTGGTATGTATTCCCTGTATTACAGTAATATTTCTATAGTGGTATGTATTACCTGTATTTCAGTAATATCTATATAGTGGTATGTATTCCCTGTATTATACTAATATTTATATAGTGGTATGTATTCCCTGTATTACAGTCCTATTTATATAGTGGTATGTATTCCCTGTATTACAGTAATATTTAGATAGTGGAGTATTCCCTGTATTACAGTAATATTTATATAGTGGTATGTATTCCCTGTATTACACCAATATTTATATAGTGCTATGTATTCCGTGTATTACAGTAATATTTATATAGTGGTATGTATTCCCTGTATTTCAGTAATATCTAAATAGTGGTATGTATTCCCTGTATTATACTAATATTTATATAGTGGTATGTATTCCCTGTATTATAATAACATTTATATAGTGGTATGTATTCCCTGTATTACAGTAATATTTATATAGTGGTATGTATTCCTTGTATTACAGTAATATTTTTATAGTGGTATGTATTCCCTGTATTACATTTTTATTTATATAGTGGTATGTATTCCCTGTATTACAGTAATATTTATGTATTAGTATGTATTCCTTGTATTACAGTATTATTTATATAGTGGTATGTATTCCCTGTATTACAGTTTTTATTATATAGTGGTATGTATTCCCTGTATTACAGTAATATTTATATAGTGGTATGTATTCCTTGTATTACAGTATTATTTATATAGTGGTATGTATTCCCTGTATTACATTAATATTTATATAGTGGTATGTATTCCCTGTATTACAGTAATATTTATATAGTAGTATGTATTCCTTGTATTACAGTAATATTTATATAGTGGTATGTATTCCCTGTAGTACATTAATACTTATATGGTGGTATATATTTCAAGTATTACAGTAATATTTATATAGTGGTATGTATTCCCTGTATTACAGTAATATTTATATAGTGGTATGTATTCCCTGTATTACAGTAATATTTATATAGTGGTATTGCCTGACACACCAATATATATAGTGCTATGTATTCCCTGTATTACAGTAATATTTATATAGTGGTATGTACTCCCTGTATTACACCATTATTTATACAGTGGTATGTATTCCCTGTATTACAGTATTATTTATATAGTGGTATGTATTCCTGTATCACAGTAATATTTATATAGTTTTATGTCTCCCCTGTATTACATTAATATTTATATAGTGGTATTTATTCCCTGTATTACAGTAAAATTTATATAGTGGTATGTATTCCCTGTATTACAATAATATTTGTATAGTGGTATGTATTCCCTGTATTACAGTAATATTTATATAGTGGTATGTATAACCTGAATTACAGTAATATTTAAAGGTATGGCCTGATTACAGTATTATATAGTGGTATGTATTCCTTGTATTACAGTAATATTTATATAGTGGTATGTATTCCTTGTATTACAGTACTATTTATATAGTGGTATGTATTCCCTGTAGTACAGTAATACTTATATAGTGGTATGTTTTCCCTGTATTACAGTTATATTTATATAGTGGTATGTATTCCCTGTATTACAGTAATATTTATATAGTGGTATGTATTCCCTGTATTACAGTAATATTTATATAGTGGTATGTATTCCCTGTATTACACTAATATTTATATAGTGGTATGTATTCCCTGTATTTCAGTAATATCTATATAGTGGTATGTATTCCCTGTATTACAGTCCTATTTATATAGTGGTATGTATTCCCTGTATTACACTAATATTTATATAGTGGTATGTATTCCTTGTATTACAGTAATATTTATATAGTGGTATGTATTCCCTGTATTACATTATTATTTATATAGTGGTATGTATTCCCTGTATTACAGTAATATTTATATAGTGGTATGTATTCCCTGTATTACAGTACTATTTATATAGTGGTATGTATTCCCTGTAGTACATTAATACTTATATAGTGGTATATATTTCCTGTATTACAGTAATATTTATATAGTGGTATGTATTCCCTGTATTACAGTAATATTTATATAGTGGTATGTATTCCCTGTATTACACCAATATTTATATAGTGCAATGTATTCCTTGTATTACAGTAATATTTATATAGTGGTATGTACTCCCTGTATTACACCATTATTTATACAGTGGTATGTATTCCCTGTATTACAGTATTATTTATATTGTATGTATTCCGTGTATTACAGTAATATGTATATAGTGGTATGTATTCCCTGTATTACAGTAATATTTATAATGGTATGTATTCCCTGTATTACAGTATTATATATACATAAATAGTGGTATGTATTTCCTGTATTACAGTACTATTTATATAGTGGTAAGTATTCCGTGTATTAAACCAATATTTATATTGTTGTATGAATTCCCAGTATTACAGTTTATATAGTGGTATGTATTCCCCGTATTACAGTAATATTTATATAGTGGTATGTATTCCCTGTATTACAGCATTATTTATATTGTATGTATTCCCTCTATTACAGTAATATTTATATTGGTATTTATTTCCTGCATTACAGTAATATTTATATATTGGTATGTATTCTATGTATTATAGTAATATTTATATAGTGGTATGTATTCCCTGTATTACAGTAATATTTATATAGTGGTATGTATTCCCTGTATTACAGTGATATTTAAATAGTGGTATGTATTTCCTGTATTATACTATTATTTATATTGTTGTATGTATTCCCTGTATTACAGTAATATTTATATAGTGGTATGTATTCCCTGTCTTACAGTAATATTTATATAGTTGTATGTATTCCTTGTATTACAGTAATATTTATATAGTGGTATGTATTCCCTGTATTACAGTAATATTTATGTAGTAGTATGTAATCCCTGTATTACAGTAATATTTAAATAGTGTTATGTATTTCCTGCATTATACTATTATTTATATTGTTGTATGTATTCCCTGTATTACAGTATTATATAGTGGTATGTATTCCCTGTATTACAGTAATATTTATATAGTGGTATGTATTCCCTGTATTACAGTAATATTTATATAGTGGTATGTATTCCCCATATTACAGTAATATTTATATAGTGGTATGTATTCCTCGTATTACAGTAATATATATACAGTGGTATGTATTCCCTGTATTACAGTAATATTTATATAGTGGTATGTATTCCCTGTATTACAGTAATATTTATATAGTGGTATGTATTCCCTGTATTACAGTAATATTTATATAGTGGTATGTATTCCCTGTATTACAGTAATATTTATATAGTGGTATGTATTCCCTGTATTACAGTAATATTTATATAGTGGTATGAATTCCCTGTATTACACCATTTTTATATAGTGGTATGTATTCCCTGTATTACAGTAATATTTATATAGTGGTATGTATTCCTTGTATTACAACATTATTTATATAGTAATATGAATTCCCTTTATTACTGCATTATTTATATATTGGGATGTTTTTACTGAATTGAAGTAATATTTCTATAGTGATGTTTTCCCCATATTACAGTAATATTTAAATAGTAGTATGTATTCTCTGTAGTACATTAATTATATAGTGGTATGTATTCCCTGAATTATAGTATTTAAATTTTATGTATTCCCTTGATTACAGTAATATTTGTATAGCGGTATGTATTCCCTGTATTACACCATTATTTATATAGTGGTGTGTATTCCCTGTATTACAGTAATATTTATATAGTAGTATGTATTCTCTGTAGTACAGTAATTATATAGTGGTATGTATTTCCTGTATTACAGTAATATTTTTATAGTGGTATGTATTCCCTGTATTACACCATTATTTATACAGTGGTATGTATTCCCTGTATTACAGTATTATTTATATTGTATACTGTATATTCCGTGTATTAAAGTAATATTTATATAGTGGTATGTATTCCCTGTATTACAGTAATATTTATATAGTGGTAGGTATTCCCTGTATTACAGTAATATTTATATAGTGGTATGTATTCCCTGTATTACAGTAAAATTTATATAGTGCTATGTATTCCCTGTATTACAGTATTATATATATAAATAGTGGTATGTATTTCCTTTATTACAGTACTATTTATATAGTGGTATGTATTCCGTGTATTAAACCATTATTTATATTGTTGTATGAATTCCCAGTATTACAGTATTATATAGTGGTATGTATTCCCCGTATTACAGAAATATTTATATAGTGGTATGTATTCCCCGTATTACAGTAAAATTTATATAGTGGTATGTATTCCCTGTATTACAATAATATTTATATAGTGGTATGTATTCCCTGTATTACACCATTTTTATATAGTGGTATGTATTCCTTGTATTACAGTATTATTTATATAGTAATATGAATTCCCTTTATTACTGCATTATTTATATATTGGGATGTTTTACTGAATCGAAGTAATATTTCTATAGCGATGTTTTCCCCATATTACAGTAATATTTGTATAGCGGTATGTATTCCCTGTATTACACCATTATTAATATAGTGGTGTGTATTCCCTGTATTACAGTAATATTTATATAGTAGTATGTATTCTCTGTAGTACAGTAATTATATAGTGGTATGTATTCCCTGTATTACAGTAATATTTTTATAGTGGTATGTATTCCCTGTATTACACCATTATTTATACAGTGGTATATATTCCCTGTATTACAGTATTATTTATATTGTATACTGTATATTCCGTGTACTACAGTAATATTTATATAGTGGTATGTATTCCTTGCATTTCAGTAATATTTATATAGTGGAATGTATTCCCTGTATTACAGTATTATAAAGTAATATGTATTCCCTGTATTACAGTGAAATTTATATAGTGGTATGTATTCCCTATATTACAGTATTATTTATATAGTGGTATGTATTCCCTGTATTACAGTAATATTTATATAGTGGTATGTATTCCCTGTATTACAGTAATATTTATACAGTAGTATGTATTCCCTGTAGTACGGTAATATTTATATAGTGGTATGTATTACTTGTATTACAGTAATATTTATATAGTGGTATGTATTCCCTGTATTACAGTATTATTTATATAGTGGTATGTATTCCTTGTATCACAGTAATATTTATATAGTTTTATGTCTCCCCTGTATTACATTAATATTTATATAGTGGTATTTATTCCCTGTATTACAGTAAAATTTATATAGTGGTATGTATTCCCTGTATTACAATAATATTTGTATAGTGTTATGTATTCCCTGTATTACAGTAATATTTATATAGTGGTATGTATAACCTGAATTACAGTAATATTTATATAGTGGTATGGATTCCCTGTATTACAGTATTATATAGTGGTATGTATTCCTTGTATTACAGTAATATTTATATAGTGATATGTATTCCTTGTATTACAGTACTATTTATATAGTGGTATGTATTCCCTGTAGTACAGTAATACTTATATAGTGGTATGTTTTTCATGTATTACAGTTATATTTATATAGTGGTATGTATTCCCTGTATTACAGTAATATATATACAGTGGTATGTATTCCCTGTATTACAGTAATATTTATATAGTGGTATGTATTCCCTGTATTACACTAATATTTATATAGTGGTATGTATTACCTGTATTTCAGTAATATCTATATAGTGGTATGTATTCCCGGTATTACAGTCCTATTTATATAGTGGTATGTATTCCCTGTATTACACCAATATTTATATAGTGCTATGTATTCCTTGTATTACAGTATTATTTATATAGTGGTATGTATTCCCTGTTTTACATTATTATTTATATAGTGGTATGTATTCCCTGTATTACAGTAATATTTATATAGTGGTATGTATTCCCTGTATTACAGTACTATTTATATAGTGGTATGTATTCCCTGTAGTACATTAATACTTATATAGTGGTATATATTTCAAGTATTACAGTTATATTTATATAGTGGTATGTATTCCCTCTATTACAGTGATATTTATATAGTGGTATGTATTCCCTGTATTACACCAATATTTATATAGTGCAATGTATTCCTTGTATTACAGTAATATTTATATAGTGGTATGTACTCCCTGTATTACACCATTATTTATACAGTGGTATGTATTCCCTGTATTACAGTATTATTTATATTGTATATATTCCGTGTATTACAGTAATATGTATATAGTGGTATGTATTCCCTGTATTACAGTAATATTTATAATGGTATGTATTCCCTGTATTACAGTATTATATATACATAAATAGTGGTATGTATTTCCTGTATTACAGTACTATTTATTTAGTGGTAAGTATTCCGTGTATTAAACCATTATTTATATTGTTGTATGAATTCCCAGTATTACAGTATTATATAGTGGTATGTATTCCCCGTATTACAGTAATATTTATATAGTGGTATGTATTCCCTGTATTACAGTAATATTTATGTATTAGTATGTATTCCTTGTATTACAGTATTATTTATATAGTGGTATGTATTCCCTGTATTACAATATTATATAGTAGTATGTATTCCGAGTATTACAGTAATATTTATATAGTGATATATATTCCTTGTATTACAGTAATATTTATATAGTGGTATGTATTCCCTGTATTACATTTTTATTTATATAGTGGTATGTATTCCCTGTATTACAGTAATATTTATATAGTGGTATGTATTTCCTGTATTACAGTAATATTTATAGTGGTATTTATTTCCGGCATTACAGTAATATTTATATAATGGTATGTATTCCCTGTATTACAGTAATATTTCTATAGTGGTATTTATTCCCTGTATTACAGTATTATTTATATAGTGGTAAGTATTCCCTGTATTATAATAACATTTATATAGTGGTATTTTATTCCCTGTATTACAGTAATATTTATATAGTGGTATGTATTCCCTGTATTACAGTAATATTTATATAGTGGTATGTATTCCCTGTATTATAATAACATTTATGTAGTGGTATGTATTCCCTGTATTACAGTAATATTTATATAGTGGTATGTATTCCTTGTATTACAGTATTATTTTTATAGTGGTATGTATTCCCTGTATTACATTTTTATTTATATAGTGGTATGTATTCCCTGTATTACAGTAATATTTATATAGTGGTATGTATTTCCTGTATTACAGTAATATTTATAGTGGTATTTATTCTCCGGCATTACAGTAATATTTATATAATGGTATGTATTCCCTGTATTACAGTAATATTTCTATAGTGGTATGTATTACCTGTATTTCAGTAATATCTATATAGTGGTATGTATTCCCTGTATTATACTAATATTTATATAGTGGTATGTATTCCCTGTATTACAGTCCTATTTATATAGTGGTATGTATTCCCTGTATTACAGTAATATTTATATAGTGGTATGTATTCCCTGTATTACAGTAATATTTATATAGTGGTATGTATTCCCTGTATTACACCAATATTTATATAGTGCTATGTATTCCGTGTATTACAATAACATTTATATAGTGGTATGTATTCCCTGTATTACAGTAATATTTATATAGTGGTATGTATTCCTTGTATTACAGTATTATTTTTATAGTGGTATGTATTCCCTGTATTACATTTTTATTTATATAGTGGTATGTATTCCCTGTATTACAGTAATATTTATGTAGTACTATGTATTCCTTGTATTACAGTATTATTTATATAGTGATATGTATTCCCTGTATTACATTATTATTTATATAGTGGTATGTATTCCTTGTATTACAGTAATATTTATATAGTGGTATGTATTCCCTGTATTACATTTTTCTTTATATAGTGGTATGTATTCCCTGTATTACAGTAATATTTATGTAGTAGTATGTATTCCTTGTATTACAGTAATATTTTTATAGTGGTATGTATTCCCTGTATTACATTATTATTTATATAGTGGTATGTATTCCCTGTATTACAGTAATATTTATATAGTGGTATGTATTTCCTGTATTATAGTAATATTTATATAGTGGTATGTATTCCCTGTATTACAGTAATATTTATATAGTGGTATGTATTCCTGTATTACAGTAATATTTATAGTGGTATTTATTTCCGGCATTACAGTAATATTTATATAATGGTATGTATTCCCTGTATTACAGTAATATTTATATAATGGTATGTATTCCCTGTATTACAGTAATATTTCTATAGTGGTATGTATTACCTGTATTTCAGTAATATCTATATAGTGGTATGTATTCCCTGTATTATACTAATATTTATATAGTGGTATGTATTCCCTGTATTACAGTCCTATTTATATAGTGGTATGTATTCCCTGTATTACAGTAATATTTAGATAGTGGTATGTATTCCCTGTATTACAGTAATATTTATATAGTGGTATGTATTCCCTGTATTACACCAATATTTATATAGTGGTATGTATTCCGTGTATTACAGTATTATTTATATAGTGGTATGTATTCCCTGTATTTCAGTAATATCTAAATATTGGTATGTATTCCCTGTATTATACTAATATTTATATAGTGGTATGTATTCCCTGTATTATAATAACATTTATATAGTGGTATGTATTCCCTGTATTACAGTAATATTTATATAGTGGTATGTATTCCTTGTATTACAGTATTATTTTTATAGTGGTATGTATTCCCTGTATTACATTTTTATTTATATAGTGGTATGTATTCCCTGTATTACAGTAATATTTATGTATTAGTATGTATTCCTTGTATTACAGTATTATTTATATAGTGGTATGTATTCCCTGTATTACATTTTTTATTATATAGTGGTATGTATTCCCTGTATTACAGTAATATTTATATAGTGGTATGTATTCCTTGTATTACAGTAATATTTTTATAGTGGTATGTATTCCCTGTATTACATTTTTATTTATATAGTGGTATGTATTCCCTGTATTACAGTAATATTTATGTATTAGTATGTATTCCTTGTATTACAGTAATATTTATATAGTGGTATGTATTCCCTGTAGTACATTAATACTTATATGGTGGTATATATTTCAAGTATTACAGTTATATTTATATAGTGGTATGTATTCCCTCTATTACAGTGATATTTATATAGTGGTATGTATTCCCTGTATTACAGTAATATTTATATAGTGGTGTGTATTGCCTGTATCACACCAATATATATAGTGCTATGTATTCCTTGTATTACAGTAATATTTATATAGTGGTATGTACTCCCTGTATTACACCATTATTTATACAGTGGTATGTATTCCCTGTATTACAGTAATATTTATATAGTGGTATGTATTCCTTGTATCACAGTAATATTTATATAGTTTTATGTCTCCCCTGTATTACATTAATATTTATATAGTGGTATTTATTCCCTGTATTACAGTAAAATTTATATAGTGGTATGTATTCCCTGTATTACAATAATATTTCTATAGTGTTATGTATTCCCTGTATTACAGTAATATTTATATAGTGGTATGTATAACCTGAATTACAGTAATATTTATATAGTGGTATGGATTCCCTGTATTACAGTATTATATAGTGGTATGTATTCCTTGTATTACAGTAATATTTATATAGTGATATGTATTCCTTGTATTACAGTACTATTTATATAGTGGTATGTATTCCCTGTAGTACAGTAATACTTATATAGTGGTATGTTTTTCATGTATTACAGTTATATTTATATAGTGGTATGTATTCCCTGTATTACAGTAATATATATACAGTGGTATGTATTCCCTGTATTACAGTAATATTTATATAGTGGTATGTATTCCCTGTATTACACTAATATTTATATAGTGGTATGTATTACCTGTATTTCAGTAATATCTATATAGTGGTATGTATCTTCCCGGTATTACAGTCCTATTTATATAGTGGTATGTATTCCCTGTATTACACCAATATTTATATAGTGCTATGTATTCCTTGTATTACAGTATTATTTATATAGTGGTATGTATTCCCTGTTTTACATTATTATTTATATAGTGGTATGTATTCCCTGTATTACAGTAATATTTATATAGTGGTATGTATTCCCTGTATTACAGTACTATTTATATAGTGGTATGTATTCCCTGTAGTACATTAATACTTATATAGTGGTATATATTTCAAGTATTACAGTTATATTTATATAGTGGTATGTATTCCCTCTATTACAGTGATATTTATATAGTGGTATGTATTCCCTGTATTACACCAATATTTATATAGTGCAATGTATTCCTTGTATTACAGTAATATTTATATAGTGGTATGTACTCCCTGTATTACACCATTATTTATACAGTGGTATGTATTCCCTGTATTACAGTATTATTTATATTGTATATATTCCGTGTATTACAGTAATATGTATATAGTGGTATGTATTCCCTGTATTACAGTAATATTTATAATGGTATGTATTCCCTGTATTACAGTATTATATATACATAAATAGTGGTATGTATTTCCTGTATTACAGTACTATTTATTTAGTGGTAAGTATTCCGTGTATTAAACCATTATTTATATTGTTGTATGAATTCCCAGTATTACAGTATTATATAGTGGTATGTATTCCCCGTATTACAGTAATATTTATATAGTGGTATGTATTCCCTGTATTACAGTAATATTTATGTATTAGTATGTATTCCTTGTATTACAGTATTATTTATATAGTGGTATGTATTCCCTGTATTACAATATTATATAATAGTATGTATTCCGAGTATTACAGTAATATTTATATAGTGATATATATTCCTTGTATTACAGTAATATTTATATAGTGGTATGTATTCCCTGTATTACATTTTTATTTATATAGTGGTATGTATTCCCTGTATTACAGTAATATTTATATAGTGGTATGTATTTCCTGTATTACAGTAATATTTATAGTGGTATTTATTTCCGGCATTACAGTAATATTTATATAATGGTATGTATTCCCTGTATTACAGTAATATTTCTATAGTGGTATTTATTCCCTGTATTACAGTATTATTTATATAGTGGTAAGTATTCCCTGTATTATAATAACATTTATATAGTGGTATTTTTTTCCCTGTATTACAGTAATATTTATATAGTGGTATGTATTCCCTGTATTACAGTAATATTTATATAGTGGTATGTATTCCCTGTATTATAATAACATTTATGTAGTGGTATGTATTCCCTGTATTACAGTAATATTTATATAGTGGTATGTATTCCTTGTATTACAGTATTATTTTTATAGTGGTATGTATTCCCTGTATTACATTTTTATTTATATAGTGGTATGTATTCCCTGTATTACAGTAATATTTATGTATTACTATGTATTCCTTGTATTACAGTATTATTTATATAGTGGTATGTATTCCCTGTATTACATTTTTATTTATATAGTGGTATGTATTCCCTGTATTACAGTAATATTTATATAGTGGTATGTATTTCCTGTATTACAGTAATATTTATAGTGGTATTTATTTCCGGCATTACAGTAATATTTATATAATGGTATGTATTCCCTGTATTACAGTAATATTTCTATAGTGGTATGTATTACCTGTATTTCAGTAATATCTATATAGTGGTATGTATTCCCTGTATTATACTAATATTTATATAGTGGTATGTATTCCCTGTATTACAGTCCTATTTATATAGTGGTATGTATTCCCTGTATTACAGTAATATTTATATAGTGGTATGTATTCCCTGTATTACAGTAATATTTATATAGTGGTATGTATTCCCTGTATTACACCAATATTTATATAGTGCTATGTATTCCGTGTATTATAATAACATTTATATAGTGGTATGTATTCCCTGTATTACAGTAATATTTATATAGTGGTATGTATTCCTTGTATTACAGTATTATTTTTATAGTGGTATGTATTCCCTGTATTACATTTTTATTTATATAGTGGTATGTATTCCCTGTATTACAGTAATATTTATGTATTACTATGTATTCCTTGTATTACAGTATTATTTATATAGTGATATGTATTCCCTGTATTACATTTTTATTTATATAGTGGTATGTATTCCTTGTATTACAGTATTATTTTTATAGTGGTATGTATTCCCTGTATTACATTTTTCTTTATATAGTGGTATGTATTCCCTGTATTACAGTAATATTTATGTATTAGTATGTATTCCTTGTATTACAGTAATATTTTTATAGTGGTATGTATTCCCTGTATTACATTTTTATTTATATAGTGGTATGTATTCCCTGTATTACAGTAATATTTATATAGTGGTATGTATTTCCTGTATTATAGTAATATTTATATAGTGGTATGTATTCCCTGTATTACAGTAATATTTATATAGTGGTATGTATTTCCTGTATTACAGTAATATTTATAGTGGTATTTATTTCCGGCATTACAGTAATATTTATATAATGGTATGTATTCCCTGTATTACAGTAATATTTATATAATGGTATGTATTCCCTGTATTACAGTAATATTTCTATAGTGGTATGTATTACCTGTATTTCAGTAATATCTATATAGTGGTATGTATTCCCTGTATTATACTAATATTTATATAGTGGTATGTATTCCCTGTATTACAGTCCTATTTATATAGTGGTATGTATTCCCTGTATTACAGTAATATTTAGATAGTGCTATGTATTCCCTGTATTACAGTAATATTTATATAGTGGTATGTATTCCCTGTATTACACCAATATTTATATAGTGCTATGTATTCCGTGTATTACAGTATTATTTATATAGTGGTATGTATTCCCTGTATTACAGTAATATTTATATAGTGGTATGTATTCCCTGTATTTCAGTAATATCTAAATATTGGTATGTATTCCCTGTATTATACTAATATTTATATAGTGGTATGTATTCCCTGTATTATAATAACATTTATATAGTGGTATGTATTCCCTGTATTACAGTAATATTTATATAGTGGTATGTATTCCTTGTATTACAGTATTATTTTTATAGTGGTATGTATTCCCTGTATTACATTTTTATTTATATAGTGGTATGTATTCCCTGTATTACAGTAATATTTATGTATTAGTATGTATTCCTTGTATTACAGTATTATTTATATAGTGGTATGTATTCCCTGTATTACATTTTTTATTATATAGTGGTATGTATTCCCTGTATTACAGTAATATTTATATAGTGGTATGTATTCCTTGTATTACAGTATTATTTTTATAGTGGTATGTATTCCCTGTATTACATTTTTATTTATATAGTGGTATGTATTCCCTGTATTACAGTAATATTTATGTATTAGTATGTATTCCTTGTATTACAGTATTATTTATATAGTGGTATGTATTCCCTGTAGTACATTAATACTTATATGGTGGTATATATTTCAAGTATTACAGTTATATTTATATAGTGGTATGTATTCCCTCTATTACAGTGATATTTATATAGTGGTATGTATTCCCTGTATTACAGTAATATTTATATAGTGGTGTGTATTGCCTGTATCACACCAATATATATAGTGCTATGTATTCCTTGTATTACAGTAATATTTATATAGTGGTATGTACTCCCTGTATTACACCATTATTTATACAGTGGTATGTATTCCCTGTATTACAGTATTATTTATATTGTATATATTCCGTGTATTACAGTAATATTTATATAGTGCTATGTATTCCCTGTATTACAGTAATATTTATAATGGTATGTATTCCCTGTATTACAGTAAAATTGATATAGTGCTATGTATTCCCTGTATTACAGTATTATATATACATAAATAGTGGTATGTATTTCCTGTATTACAGTACTATTTATATAGTGGTAAGTATTCCGTGTATTAAACCATTATTTATATTGTTGTATGAATTCCCTGTATTACAGTATTATATAGTGGTATGTATTCCCCGTATTACAGTAATATTTATATAGTGGTATGTATTCCTCGTATTACAGTAATATTAATATAGTGGTATGTATTCCCTGTATTACAATAATATTTATATAGTGGTATGTATTCCCTGTATTACACCATTTTTATATAGTGGTATGTATTCCTTGTATTACTGCATTAATTATATATTGGGATGTTTTTACTGAATTTAAGTAATATTTCTATAGCGATGTTTTCCCCATATTACCGTTATATTTATATAGTGGTATGTATTCCCTGTATTACAGTAATATTTATATAGTGGTATGTATTTCCTGTATTACAGTAATATTTATATAGTGGTATGTATTCCCTTGATTACAGTAATATTTGTATAGCGGTATGTATTCCCTGTATTACACCATAATTTATACAGTGGCATGTATTCCCTGTATTACAGTATTATTTATATTGTATACTGTTTATTCCGTGTATTACAGTAATATTTATATAGTGGTATGTATTCCCTGTATTACAGTAATATTTGTATTGTGGTATGTATTCCTTGCATTACAGTACTATTTATATAGTGGTATGTATTCCCTGTATTACAGTAATATTTATATAGTGCTATGTATTCCTTGTATTACAGTACTATTTATATAGTGGTATGTATTCCCTGTATTACAGTAATATTTATATAGTGGTATGTATTCCCTGTATTACAGTAATATTTATATAGTGGTATGTATTCCCTGTAGTACAGTAATACTTATATAGTGGTATGTATTTCATGTATTACAGTTATATTTATATAGTGGTATGTATTCCCTGTATTACAGTAATATTTATATAGTGGTATGTATTCCCTGTATTACAGTAATATTTATGTATTAGTATGTATTCCTTGTATTACAGTATTATTTTTATAGTGGTATGTATTCCCTGTATTACATTTTTATTTATATAGTGGTATGTATTCCCTGTATTACAGTAATATTTATATAGTGGTATGTATTTCCTGTATTATAGTAATATTTATATAGTGGTATGTATTCCCTGTATTACAGTAATATTTATATAGTGGTATGTATTTCCTGTATTACAGTAATATTTATAGTGGTATTTATTTCCGGCATTACAGTAATATTTATATAATGGTATGTATTCCCTGTATTACAGTAATATTTATATAATGGTATGTATTCCCTGTATTACAGTAATATTTCTATAGTGGTATGTATTACCTGTATTTCAGTAATATCTATATAGTGGTATGTATTCCCTGTATTATACTAATATTTATATAGTGGTATGTATTCCCTGTATTACAGTCCTATTTATATAGTGGTATGTATTCCCTGTATTACAGTAATATTTAGATAGTGCTATGTATTCCCTGTATTACAGTAATATTTATATAGTGGTATGTATTCCCTGTATTACACCAATATTTATATAGTGCTATGTATTCCGTGTATTACAGTATTATTTATATAGTGGTATGTATTCCCTGTATTACAGTAATATTTATATAGTGGTATGTATTCCCTGTATTTCAGTAATATCTAAATATTGGTATGTATTCCCTGTATTATACTAATATTTATATAGTGGTATGTATTCCCTGTATTATAATAACATTTATATAGTGGTATGTATTCCCTGTATTACAGTAATATTTATATAGTGGTATGTATTCCTTGTATTACAGTATTATTTTTATAGTGGTATGTATTCCCTGTATTACATTTTTATTTATATAGTGGTATGTATTCCCTGTATTACAGTAATATTTATGTATTAGTATGTATTCCTTGTATTACAGTATTATTTATATAGTGGTATGTATTCCCTGTATTACATTTTTATTTATATAGTGGTATGTATTCCCTGTATTACAGTAATATTTATATAGTGGTATGTATTCCTTGTATTACAGTATTATTTTTATAGTGGTATGTATTCCCTGTATTACATTTTTATTTATATAGTGGTATGTATTCCCTGTATTACAGTAATATTTATGTATTAGTATGTATTCCTTGTATTACAGTATTATTTATATAGTGGTATGTATTCCCTATATTCCATTTTTATTTATATAGTGGTATGTATTCCCTGTATTACAGTAATATTTCTATAGTGGTATGTATTACCTGTATTTCATTAATATCTATATAGTGGTATGTATTCCCTGTATTATACTAATATTTATATAGTGGTATGTATTCCTGTATTACACCAATATTTATATAGTGCTATGTATTCCGTGTATAACAGTATTATTTACATAGTGGTATGTATTCCCTGTATTTCAGTAATATCTATATAGTGGTATGTATTCCCTGTATTACAGTCCTATTTATATAGTGGTATGTATTCCCTGTATTACACCAATATTTATATAGTGCTATGTATTCCTTGTATTACAGTATTATTTATATAGTGGTATGTATTCCCTGTTTTACATTATTATTTATATAGTGGTATGTATTCCCTGTATTACAGTAATATTTATATAGTGGTATGTATTCCCTGTATTACAGTAATATTTATATAGTGGTATGTATTCCCTGTATTACAGTAATATTTATATAGTGGTATGTATTCCCTGTATTACAGTATTATATAGTGGTATGTATTCCCTGTATTACAGTACTATTTATATAGTGGTATGTATTCCCTGTAGTACATTAATACTTATATGGTGGTATATATTTCAAGTATTACAGTTATATTTATATAGTGGTATGTATTCCCTCTATTACAGTGATATTTATATAGTGGTATGTATTCCCTGTATTACAGTAATATTTATATAGTGGTGTGTATTGCCTGTATCACACCAATATATATAGTGCTATGTATTCCTTGTATTACAGTAATATTTATATAGTGGTATGTACTCCCTGTATTACACCATTATTTATACAGTGGTATGTATTCCCTGTATTACAGTATTATTTATATTGTATATATTCCGTGTATTACAGTAATATTTATATAGTGCTATGTATTCCCTGTATTACAGTAATATTTATAATGGTATGTATTCCCTGTATTACAGTAAAATTGTTATAGTGCTATGTATTCCCTGTATTACAGTATTATATATACATAAATAGTGGTATGTATTTCCTGTATTACAGTACTATTTATATAGTGGTAAGTATTCCGTGTATTAAACCATTATTTATATTGTTGTATGAATTCCCTGTATTACAGTATTATATAGTGGTATGTATTCCCCGTATTACAGTAATATTTATATAGTGGTATGTATTCCTCGTATTACAGTAATATTAATATAGTGGTATGTATTCCCTGTATTACAATAATATTTATATAGTGGTATGTATTCCCTGTATTACTGCATTAATTATATATTGGGATGTTTTTACTGAATTTAAGTAATATTTCTATAGCGATGTTTTCCCCATATTACCGTTATATTTATATAGTGGTATGTATTCCCTGTATTACAGTAATATTTATATAGTGGTATGTATTTCCTGTATTACAGTAATATTTATATAGTGGTATGTATTCCCTTGATTACAGTAATATTTGTATAGCGGTATGTATTCCCTGTATTACACCATAATTTATACAGTGGCATGTATTCCCTGTATTACAGTATTATTAATATTGTATACTGTATATTCCGTGTATTACAGTAATATTTATATAGTGGTATGTATTCCCTGTATTACAGTAATATTTGTATTGTGGTATGTATTCCTTGCATTACAGTACTATTTATATAGTGGTATGTATTCCCTGTATTACAGTAATATTTATATAGTGGTATGTATTCCGTGTATTACAGTAATATTTATATAGTGCTATGTATTCCTTGTATTACAGTACTATTTATATAGTGGTATGTATTCCCTGTATTACAGTAATATTTATATAGTGGTATGTATTCCCTGTAGTACAGTAATACTTATATAGTGGTATGTATTTCATGTATTACAGTTATATTTATATAGTGGTATGTATTCCCTGTATTACAGTAATATTTATATAGTGGTATGTATTCCCTGTATAACAGTATTATTTATATAGTGCTATGTATTCCCCGTATTACAGTAATATTTATACAGTAGTATTTATTCCCTGAATTACAGCATTATTTATATTGTTTGCATTCCCTGTATTACAGTATTATTTATATAGTGGTATGTATTCCCTGTATTACAGTAATATTTATATGGTGGTATGTATTCCCTGTATTTCAGTATTTATATAGTTGTATGTATTCCCTGTATTAGAGTAATATTTATATAATTGTATGTATTCCCTGTATTACAGCATTATTTATATTGTATGTATTCCCTCTATTACAGTAATATTTATAGTGGTATTTATTTCCTGCATTACAGTAATATTTATATAGTGGTATGTATTCTATGTATTAT
This sequence comes from Leptodactylus fallax, assembly GCA_947044405.1. Classification (NCBI taxonomy): domain Eukaryota; kingdom Metazoa; phylum Chordata; class Amphibia; order Anura; family Leptodactylidae; genus Leptodactylus; species Leptodactylus fallax. Next base: position 66,590 of record CAMRHE010001092.1, read on the forward strand.
AGTAATATTTATATAGTGGTATGTTTTCCCTGTATTACAGTAATATTTATATAGTGGTATGTATTCCGTGTATTACAGTAATATTTAAATAGTGGTATGTATTTCCTGTATTATACTATTATTTATATTGTTGTATGTATTCCCTGTATTACAGTAATATTTATATAGTGGTATGTATTCCCTGTATTACAGTAATATTTAAATAGTGGTATGTATTTCCTGTATTATACTATTATTTATATTGTTGTATGTATTCCCTGTATTACAGTAATATTTATATAGTGGTATGTATTCCCTGTATTACAGTAATATTTGTATAGTGGTATGTATACCTTGTATTACAGTAATATTTATATAGTGGTATGTATTCCCTGTATTACAGTATTATATAGTGGTTTGTATTCCCTGTATTACAGTATTATATAGTGGTATGTATTCCCTGTATTACAGTAATATTTATATAGTGGTATGTATTCCTTGTATTACAGTAATATTTATATAGTGGTATGTATTCCCTGTATTACAGTAATATTTATGTAGTAGTATGTATTCCCTGTATTACAGTAATATTTAAATAGTGGTATGTATTTCCTGCATTATACTATTATTTATATTGTTGTATGTATTCCCTGTATTACAGTATTATATAGTGGTATGTATTCCTTGTATTACAGTAATATTTATATAGTGGTATGTATTCCCTGTATTACAGTAATATTTATATAGTGGTATGTATTCCCCGTATTACAGTAATATTTATATAGTGGTATGTATTCCCCGTATTACAGTAATATATATACAGTGGTATGTATTCCCTGTATTACAGTAATATTTATATAGTGGTATGTATTCCCTGTATTACAGTAATATTTATATAGTGGTATGTATTCCCTGTATTACAGTAATATTTATATAGTGGTATGTATTCCCTGTATTACACCATTTTTATATAGTGGTATGTATTCCTTGTATTACAGAATTATTTATATAGTAATATGAATTCCCTTTATTACTGCATTATTTATATATTGGGATGTTTTTACTGAATTGAAGTAATATTTCTATAGTGATGTTTTCCCCATATTACAGTAATATTTATATAGTAGTATGTATTCTCTGTAGTACATTAATTATATAGTGGTATGTATTCCCTGAATTATAGTATTTAAATTGTATGTATTCCCTTGATTACAGTAATATTTGTATAGCGGAATGTATTCCCTGTATTACACCATTATTTATATAGTGGTATGTATTCCCTGTATTACAGTAATATTTATATAGTAGTATGTATTCTCTGTAGTACAGTAATTATATAGTGGTATGTATTCCCTGTATTACAGTAATATTTTTATAGTGGTATGTATTCCCTGTATTACACCATTATTTATACAGTGGTATGTATTCCCTGTATTACAGTATTATTTATATTGTATACTGTATATTCCGTGTATTAAAGTAATATTTATATAGTGGTATGTATTCCCTGTATTATAGTAATATTTATATAGTGGTAGGTATTCCCTGTATTACAGTAATATTTATATAGTGGTATGTATTCCCTGTATTACAGTAATATTTATATAGTGGTATGTAATCCTTGTATTACAGTAATATTTATATAGTGGTATGTATTCCCTGTATTACAGTAATATTTATATAGTGATATGTATTCACTGTATTACAGGTAATATTTATATAGTGGTATGTATTCCCTGTATTACATTATTATTTATATAGTGGTATGTATTCGCTGTATTACAGTAATATTTATATAGTGGTATGTATTCCCTGTATTACAATAACATTTATATAGTGGTATGTATTCCTGTATTACAGTATTATATAGTAGTATGTATTCCTTGTATTACAGTAATATTTATATAGTGATATATATTCCTTGTATTACAGTAATATTTATATAGTGGTATGTATTCCCTGTATTACAGTAATATTTATATAGTGGTATGTATTCCTGTATTACAGTAATATTTATATAGTGGTATGTATTCCGTGTATTACAGTAATATTTATATAGTGCTATGTATTCCTTGTATTACAGTACTATTTATATAGTGGTATGTATTCCCTGTATTACAGTAATATTTATATAGTGGTATGTATTCCCTGTAGTACAGTAATACTTATATAGTGGTATGTATTTCATGTATTACAGTTATATTTATATAGTGGTATGTATTCCCTGTATTACAGTAATATTTATATAGTGGTATGTATTCCCTGTATAACAGTATTATTTATATAGTGCTATGTATTCCCCGTATTACAGTAATATTTATACAGTAGTATTTATTCCCTGAATTACAGCATTATTTATATTGTTTGCATTCCCTGTATTACAGTATTATTTATATAGTGGTATGTATTCCCTGTATTACAGTAATATTTATATGGTGGTATGTATTCCCTGTATTTCAGTATTTATATAGTTGTATGTATTCCCTGTATTAGAGTAATATTTATATAATTGTATGTATTCCCTGTATTACAGCATTATTTATATTGTATGTATTCCCTCTATTACAGTAATATTTATAGTGGTATTTATTTCCTGCATTACAGTAATATTTATATAGTGGTATGTATTCTATGTATTATAGTAATATTTATATAGTGGTATGTTTTCCCTGTATTACAGTAATATTTATATAGTGGTATGTATTCCGTGTATTACAGTAATATTTAAATAGTGGTATGTATTTCCTGTATTACACTATTATTTATATTGTTGTATGTATTCCCTGTATTACAGTAATATTTATATAGTGGTATGTATTCCCTGTATTACAGTAATATTTAAATAGTGGTATGTATTCCCTGTATTACACTATTATTTATATTGTTGTATGTATTCCCTGTATTACAGTAATATTTATATAGTGGTATGTATTCCCTGTATTACAGTAATATTTATATAGTGGTATGTATAACTTGTATTACAGTAATATTTATATAGTGGTATGTATTCCCTGTATTACAGTATTATATAGTGGTATGTATTCCCTGTATTACAGTATTATATAGTGGTATGTATTCCCTGTATTACAGTAATATTTATATAGTGGTATGTATTCCCTGTATTACAGTAATATTTATATAGTGGTATGTATTCCCTGTATTACAGTAATATTTATGTAGTAGTATGTATTCCCTGTATTACAGTAATATTTAAATAGTGGTATGTATTTCCTGCATTATACTATTATTTATATTGTTGTATGTATTCCCTGTATTACAGTATTATATAGTGGTATGTATTCCCTGTATTACAGTAATATTTATATAGTGGTATGTATTCCCTGTATTACAGTAATATTTATATAGTGGTATGTATTCCCCGTATTACAGTAATATTTATATAGTGGTATGTATTCCTCGTATTACAGTAATATATATACAGTGGTATGTATTCCCTGTATTACAGTAATATTTATATAGTGGTATGTATTCCCTGTATTACAGTAATATTTATATAGTGGTATGTATTCCCTGTATTACAGTAATATTTATATAGTGGTATGTATTCCCTGTATTACACCATTTTTATATAGTGGTATGTATTCCTTGTATTACAGAATTATTTATATAGTAATATGAATTCCCTTTATTACTGCATTATTTATATATTGGGATGTTTTTACTGAATTGAAGTAATATTTCTATAGTGATGTTTTCCCCATATTACAGTAATATTTATATAGTAGTATGTATTCTCTGTAGTACATTAATTATATAGTGGTATGTATTCCCTGAATTATAGTATTTAAATTGTATGTATTCCCTTGATTACAGTAATATTTGTATAGCGGAATGTATTCCCTGTATTACACCATTATTTATATAGTGGTATGTATTCCCTGTATTACAGTAATATTTATATAGTAGTATGTATTCTCTGTAGTACAGTAATTATATAGTGGTATGTATTCCCTGTATTACAGTAATATTTTTATAGTGGTATGTATTCCCTGTATTACACCATTATTTATACAGTGGTATGTATTCCCTGTATTACAGTATTATTTATATTGTATACTGTATATTCCGTGTATTAAAGTAATATTTATATAGTGGTATGTATTCCCTGTATTATAGTAATATTTATATAGTGGTAGGTATTCCCTGTATTACAGTAATATTTATATAGTGGTATGTTTTCCCTGTATTACAGTAATATTTATATAGTGGTATGTAATCCTTGTATTACAGTAATATTTATATAGTGGTATGTATTCCCTGTATTACAGTAATATTTATATAGTGATATGTATTCACTGTATTACAGGTAATATTTATATAGTGGTATGTATTCCCTGTATTACATTATTATTTATATAGTGGTATGTATTCGCTGTATTACAGTAATATTTATATAGTGGTATGTATTCCCTGTATTATAATAACATTTATATAGTGGTATGTATTCTCTGTATTACAGTATTATATAGTAGTATGTATTCCTTGTATTACAGTAATATTTATATAGTGATATATATTCCTTGTATTACAGTAATATTTATATAGTGGTATGTATTCCCTGTATTACAGTAATATTTATATAGTGGTATGTATTTCCTGTATTACAGTAATATTTATAGTGGTATTTATTTCCGGCATTACAGTAATATTTATATAATGGTATGTATTCCCTGTATTACAGTAATATTTCTATAGTGGTATTTATTCCCTGTATTACAGTATTATTTATATAGTGGTATGTATTCCCTGTATTACAATAACATTTATATAGTGGTATTTATTCCCTGTATTACAGTAATATTTATATAGTGGTATGTATTCCCTGTATTATAATAACATTTATATAGTGGTATGCATTCCCTGTATTACAGTAATATTTATATAGTGGTATGTATTCCTTGTATTACAGTATTATTTTTATAGTGGTATGTATTCCCTGTATTACATTTTTATTTATATAGTGGTATGTATTCCCTGTATTACAGTTATATTTATGTATTAGTATGTATTCCTTGTATTACAGTATTATTTATATAGTGGTATGTATTCCCTGTATTACATTTTTATTTATATAGTGGTATGTATTCCCTGTATTACAGTAATATTTATATAGTGGTATGTATTTCCTGTATTACAGTAATATTTATAGTGGTATTTATTTCCGGCATTACAATAATATTTATATAATGGTATGTATTCCCTTTATTACAGTAATATTTCTATAGTGTTATGTATTACCTGTATTTCAGTAGTAATATCTATATAGTGGTATGTATTCCCTGTATTATACTAATATTTATATAGTGGAATGTATTCCCTGTATTACAGTCCTATTTATATAGTGGTATGTATTCCCTGTATTACAGTAATATTTATATAGTGGTATGTATTCCCTGTATTACACCAATATTTATATAGTGCTATGTATTTCGTGTATTACAGTAATATTTATATAGTGGTATGTATTCCTGTATTATAGTAATATTTATATAGTGGTATGCATTCCCTGTATTACAGTAATATTTATATAGTGGTATGTATTCCCTGTATTTCAGTAATATCTATATAGTGGTATGTATTCCCTGTATTATACTAATATTTATATATTGGTATGTATTCCCTGTATTATAATAACATTTATATAGTGGTATGTATTCCCTGTATTACAGTAATATTTATATAGTGGTATGTACTCCTTGTATTACAGTATTATTTTTATAGTGGTATGTATTCCCTGTATTACATTTTTATTTATATAGTGGTATGTATTCCCTGTATTACAGTAATATTTATGTATTAGTATGTATTCCTTGTATTACAGTATTATTTATATAGTGGTATGTATTCCCTGTATTACAGTAATATTTATATAGTGGTATGTATTTCCTGTATTACAGTAATATTTATAGTGGTATTTATTTCCGGCATTACAGTAATATTTATATAATGGTATGTATTCCCTGTATTACAGTAATATTTCTATAGTGGTATGTATTACCTGTATTTCAGTAATAGTTATATAGTGGTATGTATTCCCTGATTACAGTCCATTTATATAGTGGTATGTATCCCTGTATTACAGTAATATTTATATAGTGGTATGTATCCCTGTATTACAGTAATATTTATATAGTGGTATGTATTCCCTGTATTATAATAACATTTATATAGTGGTATGTATTCCCGTATTACAGTAATATTTATATAGTGGTATGTATTCCCTGTATTGTACTAATATTTATATAGTGGTATGTATTCCCTGTATTACAGTCCTATTTATATAGTGGTATGTATTCCCTGTATTACAGTAATATTTATATAGTGGTATGTATTCCCTGTATTACACCAATATTTATATAGTGCTATGTATTCCGTGTATTACAGTATTATTTATATAGTGGTATGTATTCCCTGTATTACACCAATATTTATATAGTGCTATGTATTCCGTGTATTACAGTATTATTTATATAGTGGTATGTATTCCCTGTATTACAGTAATATTTATATAGTGGTATGTATTCCCTGTATTTCAGTAATATCTATATAGTGGTATGTATTCCCTGTATTATACTAATATTTATATAGTGGTATGTATTACCTGTATTTCAGTAATATCTATATAGTGGTATGTATTCCCTGTATTACACCAATATTTATATAGTGATATGTATTCCTTGTATTACAGTATTATTTATATAGTGGTATGTATTCCCTGTTTTACATTATTATTTATATAGTGGTATGTATTCCCTGTATTACAGTAATATTTATATAGTGGTATGTATTCCCTGTATTACAGTACTATTTATATAGTGGTATGTATTCCCTGTAGTACATTAATACTTATATAGTGGTATATACAGTATTTCAAGTATTACAGTTATATTTATATAGTGGTATGTATTTCCTCTATTACAGTGATATTTATATAGTGGTTTGTATTCCCTGTATTACACCAATATTTATATAGTGCAATGTATTCCTTGTATTACAGTAATATTTATATAGTGGTATGTATTCCCTGTATTACAGTAATATTTATATAGTAGTATGTATTCCCTGTAGTACAGTAATATTTATATAGTGGTATGTATTCCTTGTATTACAGTAATATCTATATAGTGATATGTATTCTGTGTATTACAGTAATATTTATATAGTTTTATGTCTCCCCTGTATTACAGTACTATTTATATAGTGGTATTTATTCCCTGAATTACAGTAATATTTATATAGTGGTATGTATTCCCTGTAGTACAGTAATACTTATATAGTGGTATGTATTTCATGTATTACAGTTATATTTATATAGTGGTATGTATTCCCTGTATTACAGTAATATTTATATAGTGGTATGTATTCCCTGTATAACAGTATTATTTATATAGTGCTATGTATTCCCCGTATTACAGTAATATTTATACAGTAGTATGTATTCCCTGTATTAAAGTAATATTTATATAGTGGTATTTATTCCCTGAATTACAGCATTATTTATATTGTTTGCATTCCCTGTATTACAGTATTATTTATATAGTGGTATGTATTTCCTGTGTTACAGTAATATTTATATAGTGGTATGTATTCCCTGTATTACAGTAATATTTATATGGTGGTATGTATTCCCTGTATTTCAGTATTTATATAGTTGTATGTATTCCCTGTATTAGAGTAATATTTATATAATTGTATGTATTCCCTGTATTACAGCATTATTTATATTGTATGTATTCCCTCTATTACAGTAATATTTATAGTGGTATTTATTTCCTGCATTACAGTAATATTTATGTAGTGGTATGTATTCTATGTATTATAGTAATATTTATATAGTGGTATGTATTCCGTGTATTACAGTAATATTTAAATAGTGGTATGTATTTCCTGTATTATACTATTATTTATATTGTTGTATGTATTCCCTGTATTACAGTAATATTTATATAGTGGTATGTATTCCCTGTATTACAGTAATATTTAAATAGTGGTATGTATTTCCTGTATTATACTATTATTTATATTGTTGTATGTATTCCCTGTATTACAGTAATATTTATATAGTGGTATGTATTCCCTGTATTACAGTAATATTTGTATAGTGGTATGCATTCCTTGTATTACAGTAATATTTATATAGTGGTTTGTATTTCCTGTATTACAGTATTATATAGTGGTATGTATTCCCTGTATTACAGTAATATTTATATAGTGGTATGTATTCCTTGTATTACAGTAATATTTATATAGTGGTATGTATTCCCTGTATTACAGTAATATTTATATAGTGGTATGTATTCCCTGTATTACAGTAATATTTATGTAGTAGTATGTATTCCCTGTATTACAGTAATATTTAAATAGTGGTATGTATTTCCTGCATTATACTATTATTTATATTGTTGTATGTATTCCCTGTATTACAGTATTATATAGTGGTATATATTCCCTGTATTACAGTAATATTTATATAGTGGTATGTATTCCCCGTATTACAGTAATATTTATATAGTGGTATGTATTCCTCGTATTACAGTAATATATATACAGTGGTATGTATTCCCTGTATTACAGTAATATTTATATAGTGATATGTATTCCCTGTATTACAGTAATATTTATATAGTGGTATGTATTCCCTGTATTACAGTAATATTTATATAGTGGTATGTATTCCCTGTATTACACCATTTTTATATAGTGGTATGTATTCCTTGTATTACAGCATTATTTATATAGTAATATGAATTCCCTTTATTACTGCATTATTTATATATTGGGATGTTTTTACTGAATTGAAGTAATATTTCTATAGTGATGTTTTCCCCATATTACAGTAATATTTATATAGTAGTATGTATTCTCTGTAGTACATTAATTATATAGTGGTATGTATTCCCTGAATTACAGTATTTAAATTGTATGTATTCCCTTGATTACAGTAATATTTGTATAGCGGTATGTATTCCCTGTATTACACCATTATTTATATAGTGGTGTGTATTCCCTGTATTACAGTAATATTTATATAGTAGTATGTATTCTCTGTAGTACAGTAATTATATAGTGGTATGTATTCCCTGTATTACAGTAATATTTTTATAGTGGTATGTATTCCCTGTATTACACCATTATTTATACAGTGGTATGTATTCCCTGTATTACAGTATTATTTATATTGTATACTGTATATTCCGTGTATTAAAAGAATATTTATATAGTGGTATGTATTCCCTGTATTATAGTAATATTTATATAGTGGTAGGTATTCCCTGTATTACAGTAATATTTATATAGTCGTATGTATTCACTGTATTACAGTAATATTTATATAGTGGTATGTATTCACTGTATTACAGTAATATTTATATAGTGGAATGTATTCATTGTATTACAGTAATATTTATATAGTGGTATGTATTCCCTGTATTATAGTAATATTTATATAGTGGTATGTATTCCCTGTATTACAGTAATATTTATATAGTGGTATGTATTCCCTGTATTACAGTAATATTTATATAGTGGTATGTATTCCCTGTATTACAGTAATAGTTATATAGTGGTATGTATTCCCTTTATTACAGTAATATTTATATAGTGGTATGTATTCCCTGTATTACAGTAATATTTATATAGTGGTATTTATTCCCTGTATTACAGTAATATTTATATAGTGGTATGTATTCACTGTATTACAGGTAATATTTATATAGTGGTATGTATTCCCTGTATTACAGTAATATTTATATAGTGGTATGTAATCCTTGTATTACAGTATTATTTTTATAGTGGTATGTATTCCCTCTATTACATTTTTATTTATATAGTGGTATGTATTCCCTGTATTACAGTAATATTTATACAGTGGTATATATTCCTTGTATTACAGTAATATTTATATAGTGCTATGTATTCCTTGTATTACAGTATTATTTATATAGTGGTATGTATTCCCTGTATTACATTTTTATTTATATAGTGGTATGTATTTCCTGTATTACAGTAATATTTCTATAGTGGTATATATTACCTGTATTTCAGCCTAATATCTATATAGTGGTATGTATTCCCTGTATTATACTAATATTTATATAGTGGTATGTATTCCCTGTATTACAGTACTATTTATATAGTGGTATGTATTCCCTGTATTACACCAATATTTATATAGTGCTATGTATTCCTTGTATTACAGTATTATTTATATAGTGGTATGTATTTCCTGTTTTACATTATTATTTATATAGTGGTATGTATTCCCTGTATTACAGTAATATTTATATAGTGGTATGTATTCTCTGTATTACAGTACTATTTATATAGTGGTATGTATTCCCTGTAGTACATTAATACTTATATAGTGGTATATATTTCAAGTATTACAGTTATATTTATATAGTGGTATGTATTCCCTCTATTACAGTGATATTTATATAGTGGTATGTATTCCATGTATTACACCAATATTTATATAGTGCAATGTATTCCTTGTATTACAGTAATATTTATATAGTGCTATGTATTCCCTGTATTACAATAATATTTATATAGTGGTATGTCTTCCCTGTATTACAGTAATATTTATATAGTGGTATGTATTCCCTGTATTACATTTTTATTTATATAGTGGTATGTATTCCCTGTATTACAGTAATATTTATATAGTGGTATGTATTTCCTGTATTACAGTAATATTTATAGTGGTATTTATTTCCGGCATTACAGTAATATTTATATAATGGTATGTATTCCCTGTATTACAGTAATATTTCTATAGTGGTATGTATTCCCTGTATTACAGTATTATTTATATAGTGGTATGTATTCCCTGTATTACAGTAATATTTATATAGTGGTATGTATTCCCTGCATTACAGTAATATTTATATAGTGGTATGTATTCCCTGTATTATAATAACATTTATATAGTGGTATGTATTCCCTGTATTACAGTAATATTTATATAGTGGTATGTATTCCTTGTATTACAGTATTATTTTTATAGTGGTATGTATTCCCTGTATTACATTTTTATTTATATAGTGGTATGTATTCCCTGTATTACAGTAATATTTATATAGTGGTATATATTCCTTGTATTACAGTAATATTTATATAGTGGTATGTATTCCCTGTATTACAGTAATATTTCTATAGTGGTATGTATTACCTGTATTTCAGTAATATCTATATAGTGGTATGTATTCCCTGTATTATACTAATATTTATATAGTGGTATGTATTCCCTGTATTACACCAATATTTATATAGTGCTATGTATTCCTTGTATTACAGTATTATTTATATAGTGGTATGTATTCCCTGTTTTACATTATTATTTATATAGTGGTATGTATTCCCTGTATTACATTAATATTTATATAGTGGTATGTATTCCCTGTATTACAGTGATATTTATATAGTGGTATGTATTCCCTGTATTACACCAATATTTATATAGTGCAATGTATTCCTTGTATTACAGTAATATTTATATAGTGGTATGTCTTCCCTGTATTAGAGTTATATTTATATAGTGGTATGTATTCCCTGTATTACAGTAATATTTATATAGTGGTATGTATTCCCTGTATTACAGTGCTATTTATATAGTGGTATGTATTCCCTGTAGTACATTAATACTAATATAGTGGTATATATTTCAAGTATTACAGTTATATTTATATAGTGGTATGTATTCCCTCTATTACAGTGATATTTATATAGTGGTATGTATTCCCTGTATATCACCAATATTTTTATAGTGCAATGTATTCCTTGTATTACAGTAATATTTATATAGTGGTATGTCTTCCCTGTATTAGAGTAATATTTATATAATTGTATGTATTCAATGTATTACAGCATTATTTATATTGTGTGTATTCCCTCTATTACAGTAATATTTATAGTGGTATTTATTTCCTGCATTACCGTAATATTTATATAGTGGTATGTATTCTATGTATTATAGTAATATTTATATAGTGGTATGTATTCTATGTATTACAGTAATATTTATATAGTGGTATGTATTCCCTGTATTACAGTAATATTTATATAGTGATATGTATTCCCTCTATTACAGTATTATATAGTGGTACTTATTCCTTGTATTACAGTAATATTTATATAGTGGTATGTATTCCCTGTAGTACAGCATTATTTATATAGTGGTATGTATTCCTTGTATTACAGTAATATTTATATAGTGGTATGTATTCCCTGTATTACAGTAATATTTATATAGTTGTATGTATTCCCTGTATTACATTTTTATTTATATAGTGGTATGTATTCCCTGTATTACAGTAATATTTATATAGTGGTATGTATTTCCTGTATTACAGTAATATTTATAGTGGTATTTATTTCCGGCATTACAGTAATATTTGTATAATGGTATGTATTCCCTGTATTACAGTAATATTTATATAGTGGTATGTATTCCCTGTATTACAGTACTATTTATATAGTGATATGTATTCCCTGTAGTACATTAATACTTATATAGTGGTATATATTTCAAGTATTACAGTTATATTTATATAGTGGTATGTATTCCCTCTATTACAGTGATATTTATATAGTGGTATGTATTCCCTGTATTACAGTAATATTTATATAGTGGTATGTATTCCCGGTATTACACCAATATTTATATAGTGCAATGTATTCCTTGTATTACAGTAATATGTATATAGTGCAATGTATTCCCTGTATTACAATAATATTTATATAGTGGTATGTATTCCCTGTATTAGAGTAATATTTATATAATTGTATGTATTCAATGTATTACAGTATTATTTATATAGTGGTATGTATTCCCTCTATTACAGTAATATTTATAGTGGTATTTATTTCCTGCATTACAGTAATATTTATATAGTGGTATGTATTCCCTGTATTACAGTATTATATAGTGGTATATATTCCCTGTATTACAGTAATATTTATATAGTGGTATGTATTCCCTGTATTACAGTATTATATAGTGGTATATATTCCTTGTATTACAGTAAAATTTATATAGTGATATATATTCCTTGTATTACAGTAATATTTATATAGTGGTATGTATTTCCTGTATTACAGTAATATTTATAGTGGTATTTATTTCCGGCATTACAGTGATATTTATATAATGGTATGTATTCCCTGTATTACAGTAAGATTTCTATAGTGGTATTTATTCCCTGTATTACAGTATTATTTATATAGTGGTAAGTATTCCCTGTATTATAATAACATTTATATAGTGGTATTTATTCCCTGTATTACAGTAATATTTATATAGTGGTATGTATTCCCTGTATTATAATAAAATTTATATAGTGGTATGTATTCCCTGTATTACAGTAATATTTATATAGTGGTATGTATTCCTTGTATTACAGTATTATTTATATAGTGGTATGTATTCCCTGTATTACATTTTTATTTATATAGTGGTATGTATTCCCTGTATTACAGTAATATTTATATAGTGGTATGTATTTCCTGTATTACAGTAATATTTATAGTGGTATTTATTTCCGGCATTACAGTAATATTTATATAATGGTATGTATTCCCTGTATTACAGTAATATTTCTATAGTGATATGTATTACCTGTATTTCAGTAATATCTATATAGTGGTATGTATTCCCTGTATTATACTAATATTTATATAGTGGTATGTATTCCCTGTATTACAGTCCTATTTATATAGTGGTATGTATTCCCTGTATTACACCAATAATTATATAGTGCTATGTATTCCGTGTATTACAGTATTATATATATAGTGGTATGTATTCCCTGTATTACAGTAATATTTATATAGTGGTATGTATTCCCTGTATTTCAGTAATATCTATATAGTGGTATGTATTCCCTGTATTATACTAATATTTATATAGTGGTATGTATTCCCTGTATTACAGTCCTATTTATATAGTGGTATGTATTCCCTGTATTACAGTAATATTTATATAGTGGTATGTATTCCCTGTTTTACATTATTATTTATATAGTGGTATGTATTCCCTGTATTACAGTAATATTTATATAGTGGTATGTATTCTCTGTATTACAGTGCTATTTATATAGTGGTATGTATTCCCTGTAGTACATTAATACTTATATAGTGGTATATATTTCAAGTATTACAGTTATATTTTTATAGTGGTATGTATTCCCTCTATTACAGTGATATTTATATAGTGGTATGTATTCCCTGTATTACAGTAATATTTATATAGTGGTATGTATTCCTTGTATTACAGTAATATTTATATAGTGCTATGTATTCCCTGTATTACAATAATATTTATATAGTGGTATGTATTCCCTGTATTAGAGTAATATTTATATAATTGTATGTATTCAATGTATTATAGCATTATTTATATTGTATGTATTCCCTCTACTACAGTAATATTTATAGTGGTATTTATTTCCAGCATTACAGTAATATTTATGTAGTGGTATATATTCCTTGTATTACAGTAATATTTATATAGTGGTATGTATTCCCTTTATTACATTTTTATTTATATAGTGGTATGTATTCCTTGTATTACAGTAATATTTATATAGTGGTATGTATTCCTTGTATTACAGTAATATTTATATAGTGGTATGTATTCCCTGTATTACAGTAATATTTATATAGTGGTATGTATTCCCTGTGATACAGTAATATTTAAAAAGTGGTATATATTCCCTGTATTACCTTATTATTTATATTGTTGTATGTATTCCCTGTATTTCAGTAACATTTATAAAGTGGTATGTATTCCCTGTATTACAGTAATATTTATATATAGTGGTATTTATTTCCTGTATTACAGTATTATATATATATAAATAGTGGTATGTATTTCCTGTATTACAGTACTATTTATATAGTGGTATGTATTCCTTGTATTACAGTAATATCTATATAGTGGTATGTATTCCTTGTATTACAGTATTATTTATATTGTTGTATGTATTCTCTGTATTACAGTAATATTTATATAGTGGTATGTATTCCTTGTATTACCTGCATTATTAATATAGTGATATGAATTCCCTTTATTACTGCATTATGTATATATTGGGTTGTGTTCATTGTATTGAAGTAATATTTCTATAGTGATGTTTTCCCCGTATTACAGTTATATTTAAATAGTGGTATGTATTCCTTGTATTACAGTAATATCTATATAGTGATATGTATTCCGTGTATTACAGTAATATTTATAGTGGTATGTATTCCCTGTATTACAGTAATATTTATATAGTGGTATGTATTCCCTGTATTACAGTAATATTTATATAGTGGTGTGTATTCCCTGAATTACAGTAATATTTATATAGTGGTATGTATACCCTGTATTACAGTATTATATATATAAATAGTGGTATGTATTTCCTGTATTACAGTAATATTTATATTGTGGTATGTATTTCCTGTATTACAGTACTATTTATATAGTGGTATGAATTCCGTGTATTAAACCATTATTTATGTAGTTGTATGTATTCCCGGTATTATAGTAATATTTATATAGTGGTATGTATTCCCTGTATTACAGTAATATTTATATAGTGGTGTGTATTCCCTGAATTACAGTAATATTTATATAGTGGTATGTATGCCCTGTATTACAGTATTTATATATATAAATAGTGGTATGTATTTCCTGTATTACAGTAATATTTATATTGTGGTATGTATTTCCTGTATTACAGTACTATTTATATAGTGGTATGAATTCCGTGTATTAAACCATTATTTATGTAGTTGTATGTATTCCCGGTATTATAGTAATATTTATATAGTGGTATGTATTTACTGCATTACAATAATATTTATATAGTGGTATGTATTCCCAGTATTACAGTATTTATATAGTGGTATGTATTCCCTGTATTACAGGTAATATTTATATAGTGGTATGTATTCCCTAAATTACAGTAATATTTATATATTGGTATGTATTCCCTGTATTACAGTAATATTTATATAGTGGTATGTATTTACTGCATTACAATAATATTTATATAGTGGTATGTATTCCCTGTATTACAGGTAATATTTATATAGTGTATGTATTCCCTGTATTAGAGTATTATATAGTGGTTTGTATTCTGTGTATTACAGTAATATTTATAGTGGTATTTATTCCTTTTATTACAGTAATATTTATATAGTGGTATGGATTCCCTGTATTACAGTAATATTTATATAGTGGTATGTATTCCCTGTATTACAGTAATATTTATATAGTGGTATGTATTCCCTGTATTACAGTATTATTTATATAGTGGTATGTATTCTCTGTATTACAGTAATATTTATATAGTGGTATGTATTCCCTGTATTACAGTATTATTTATATAGTGGTATGTATTCTCTGTATTACAGTAATATTTATATAGTTGTATGTATTCCTTGTATTACAGATATATTTATATATTGGTATGTATTCCCTGTATTACAGTACTATTTATATAGTGGTATGTATTCCCTGTATTACAGTGATATTTATATAGTGGTATGCATTCCCTGTATTACAGTAATATTTATATAGTGGTATGTATTCCTTGTATTACAGTAATATTTATATAGTGGTATGTATTCCCTGTATTACAGTGATATTTATATAGTGGTATGTATTCCCTGTATTACAGTAATATTTATATAGTGGTGTGTATTCCGTGTATTACAGTAATATTTATAGTGGTATGTATTCCCTGTAGAATGGTAATATTTTTATAGTGGTATGTATTCTCTGTATTACAGTAATATTTATATAGTTGTATGTATTCCTTGTATTACAGTTATATTTATATATTGGTATGTATTCCCTGTATTACAGTACTATTTATATAGTGGTATGTATTCCCTGTATTACAGTGATATTTATATAGTGGTATGCATTCCCTGTATTACAGTAATATTTATATAGTGGTATGTATTCCTTGTATTATAGTAATATTTATATAGTGGAATGTATTCCCTGTATTACAGTGATATTTATATAGTGGTATGTATTCCCTGTATTACAGTCCTATTTATATAGTGGTATGTATTCCCTGTATTACAGTAATATTTATATAGTGGTATGTATTCCCTGTTTTACATTATTATTTATATAGTGGTATGTATTCCCTGTATTACAGTAATATTTATATAGTGGTATGTATTCTCTGTATTACAGTGCTATTTATATAGTGGTATGTATTCCCTGTAGTACATTAATACTTATATAGTGGTATATATTTCAAGTATTACAGTTATATTTTTATAGTGGTATGTATTCCCTCTATTACAGTGATATTTATATAGTGGTATGTATTCCCTGTATTACAGTAATATTTATATAGTGGTATGTATTCCTTGTATTACAGTAATATTTATATAGTGCTATGTATTCCCTGTATTACAATAATATTTATATAGTGGTATGTATTCCCTGTATTAGAGTAATATTTATATAATTGTATGTATTCAATGTATTATAGCATTATTTATATTGTATGTATTCCCTCTACTACAGTAATATTTATAGTGGTATTTATTTCCAGCATTACAGTAATATTTATGTAGTGGTATATATTCCTTGTATTACAGTAATATTTATATAGTGGTATGTATTCCCTTTATTACATTTTTATTTATATAGTGGTATGTATTCCTTGTATTACAGTAATATTTATATAGTGGTATGTATTCCTTGTATTACAGTAATATTTATATAGTGGTATGTATTCCCTGTATTACAGTAATATTTATATAGTGGTATGTATTCCCTGTGATACAGTAATATTTAAAAAGTGGTATATATTCCCTGTATTACCTTATTATTTATATTGTTGTATGTATTCCCTGTATTTCAGTAACATTTATAAAGTGGTATGTATTCCCTGTATTACAGTAATATTTATATATAGTGGTATTTATTTCCTGTATTACAGTATTATATATATATAAATAGTGGTATGTATTTCCTGTATTACAGTACTATTTATATAGTGGTATGTATTCCTTGTATTACAGTAATATCTATATAGTGGTATGTATTCCTTGTATTACAGTATTATTTATATTGTTGTATGTATTCTCTGTATTACAGTAATATTTATATAGTGGTATGTATTCCTTGTATTACCTGCATTATTAATATAGTGATATGAATTCCCTTTATTACTGCATTATGTATATATTGGGTTGTGTTCATTGTATTGAAGTAATATTTCTATAGTGATGTTTTCCCCGTATTACAGTTATATTTAAATAGTGGTATGTATTCCTTGTATTACAGTAATATCTATATAGTGATATGTATTCCGTGTATTACAGTAATATTTATAGTGGTATGTATTCCCTGTATTACAGTAATATTTATATAGTGGTATGTATTCCCTGTATTACAGTAATATTTATATAGTGGTGTGTATTCCCTGAATTACAGTAATATTTATATAGTGGTATGTATACCCTGTATTACAGTATTATATATATAAATAGTGGTATGTATTTCCTGTATTACAGTAATATTTATATTGTGGTATGTATTTCCTGTATTACAGTACTATTTATATAGTGGTATGAATTCCGTGTATTAAACCATTATTTATGTAGTTGTATGTATTCCCGGTATTATAGTAATATTTATATAGTGGTATGTATTCCCTGTATTACAGTAATATTTATATAGTGGTGTGTATTCCCTGAATTACAGTAATATTTATATAGTGGTATGTATACCCTGTATTACAGTATTATATATATAAATAGTGGTATGTATTTCCTGTATTACAGTAATATTTATATTGTGGTATGTATTTCCTGTATTACAGTACTATTTATATAGTGGTATGAATTCCGTGTATTAAACCATTATTTATGTAGTTGTATGTATTCCCGGTATTATAGTAATATTTATATAGTGGTATGTATTTACTGCATTACAATAATATTTATATAGTGGTATGTATTCCCAGTATTACAGTATTATATAGTGGTATGTATTCCATGTATTACAGGTAATATTTATATAGTGGTATGTATTCCCTAAATTACAGTAATATTTATATATTGGTATGTATTCCCTGTATTACAGTAATATTTATATAGTGGTATGTATTTACTGCATTACAATAATATTTATATAGTGGTATGTATTCCCTGTATTACAGGTAATATTTATATAGTGTATGTATTCCCTGTATTAGAGTATTATATAGTGGTTTGTATTCTGTGTATTACAGTAATATTTATAGTGGTATTTATTCCTTTTATTACAGTAATATTTATATAGTGGTATGGATTCCCTGTATTACAGTAATATTTATATAGTGGTATGTATTCCCTGTATTACAGTAATATTTATATAGTGGTATGTATTCCCTGTATTACAGTATTATTTATATAGTGGTATGTATTCTCTGTATTACAGTAATATTTATATAGTGGTATGTATTCCCTGTATTACAGTATTATTTATATAGTGGTATGTATTCTCTGTATTACAGTAATATTTATATAGTTGTATGTATTCCTTGTATTACAGATATATTTATATATTGGTATGTATTCCCTGTATTACAGTACTATTTATATAGTGGTATGTATTCCCTGTATTACAGTGATATTTATATAGTGGTATGCATTCCCTGTATTACAGTAATATTTATATAGTGGTATGTATTCCTTGTATTACAGTAATATTTATATAGTGGTATGTATTCCCTGTATTACAGTGATATTTATATAGTGGTATGTATTCCCTGTATTACAGTAATATTTATATAGTGGTATGTATTCCCTGTATTACAGTATTATTTATATAGTGGTATGTATTCTCTGTATTACAGTAATATTTATATAGTGGTATGTATTCCCTGTATTACAGTATTATTTATATAGTGGTATGTATTCTCTGTATTACAGTAATATTTATATAGTGGTATGTATTCCCTGTATTACAGTATTATTTATATAGTGGTATGTATTCCCTGTATTACAGTAATATTTATATAGTGGTATGTATTCCCTGCATTACAGTACTATTTATATAGTGGCATGTATTCCCTGTAGTACATTAATACTTATATAGTGGTATATATTTCAAGTATTACAGTTATATTTTTATAGTGGTATGTATTCCCTCTATTACAGTGATATTTATATAGTGGTATGTATTCCCTGTATTACAGTAATATTTATATAGTGGTATGTATTCCTTGTATTACAGTAATATTTATATAGTGCTATGTATTCCCTGTATTACAATAATATTTATATAGTGGTATGTATTCCCTGTATTAGAGTAATATTTATATAATTGTATGTATTCAATGTATTACAGCATTATTTATATTGTATGTATTCCCTCTACTACAGTAATATTTATAGTGGTATTTATTTCCAGCATTACAGTAATATTTATGTAGTGGTATATATTCCTTGTATTACAGTAATATTTATATAGTGGTATGTATTCCCTTTATTACATTTTTATTTATATAGTGGTATGTATTCCTTGTATTACAGTAATATTTATAGTGGTATTTATTTCTTTTATTACAGTAATATTTATATAGTGGTATGGATTCCCTGTATTACAGTAATATTTATATAGTGGTATGTATTCCCTGTATTACAGTAATATTTATATAGTGGTATGTATTCCCTGTATTACAGTATTATTTATATAGTGGTATGTATTCTCTGTATTACAGTAATATTTATATAGTGGTATGTATTCCCTGTATTACAGTATTATTTATATAGTGGTATGTATTCCCTGTATTACAGTAATATTTATATAGTGGTATGTATTCCCTGTGATACAGTAATATTTAAAAAGTGGTATGTATTCCCTGTATTACCTTATTATTTATATTGTTGTATGTATTCCCTGTATTTCAGTAACATTTATAAAGTGGTATGTATTCCCTGTATTACAGTAATATTTATATAGTGGTATTTATTTCCTGTATTACAGTATTATATATATATAAATAGTGGTATGTATTTCCTGTATTACAGTACTATTTATATAGTGGTATGTATTCCTTGTATTACAGTAATATCTATATAGTGGTATGTATTCCTTGTATTACAGTATTATTTATATTGTTGTATGTATTCTCTGTATTACAGTAATATTTATATAGTGGTATGTATTCCTTGTATTACCTGCATTATTAATATAGTGATATGAATTCCCTTTATTACTGCATTATGTATATATTGGGTTGTGTTCATTGTATTGAAGTAATATTTCTATAGTGATGTTTTCCCCGTATTACAGTTATATTTAAATAGTGGTATGTATTCCTTGTATTACAGTAATATCTATATAGTGATATGTATTCCGTGTATTACAGTAATATTTATAGTGGTATGTATTCCCTGTATTACAGTAATATTTATATAGTGGTATGTATTCCCTGTATTACAGTAATATTTATATAGTGGTGTGTATTCCCTGAATTACAGTAATATTTATATAGTGGTATGTATACCCTGTATTACAGTATTATATATATAAATAGTGGTATGTATTTCCTGTATTACAGTAATATTTATATTGTGGTATGTATTTCCTGTATTACAGTACTATTTATATAGTGGTATGAATTCCGTGTATTAAACCATTATTTATGTAGTTGTATGTATTCCCGGTATTATAGTAATATTTATATATTGGTATGTATTCCCTGTATTACAGTAATATTTATATAGTGGTGTGTATTCCCTGAATTACAGTAATATTTATATAGTGGTATGTATACCCTGTATTACAGTATTATATATATAAATAGTGGTATGTATTTCCTGTATTACAGTAATATTTATATTGTGGTATGTATTTCCTGTATTACAGTACTATTTATATAGTGGTATGAATTCCGTGTATTAAACCATTATTTATGTAGTTGTATGTATTCCCGGTATTATAGTAATATTTATATAGTGGTATGTATTCCCTGTATTACAGTGATATTTATATAGTGGTATGTATTCCCTGTATTACAGTAATATTTATATAGTGGTGTGTATTCCGTGTATTACAGTAATATTTATAGTGGTATGTATTCCCTGTAGAATAGTAATATTTTTATAGTGGTATGAATTCCCTGTATTACAGTAATATTTATATAGCGGTATGTATTCCCTGTATTACAGTAATATTTATATAGTGGTATGTATTCCCTGTATTACAGTAATATTTATATAGTGGTATGTATTCCCTGTATTACAGTGATATTTATATAGTGGTATGCATTCCCTGTATTACAGTAATATTTATATAATGGTATGTATTCCCTGTATTACAGTGATATTTATATAGTGGTATGCATTCCCTGTATTACAGTGCTATTTATATAGTGGTATGTATTCCCTGTATTACAGTAATATTTATATAGTTGTATGTATTCCCTGTATTACATTTTTATTTATATAGTGGTATGTATTCCCTGTATTACAGTAATATTTATATAGTGGTATGTATTTCCTGTATTACAGTAATATTTATAGTGGTATTTATTTCCGGCATTACAGTAATATTTGTATAATGGTATGTATTCCCTGTATTACAGTAATATTTATATAGTGGTATGTATTCCCTGTATTACAGTACTATTTATATAGTGATATGTATTCCCTGTAGTACATTAATACTTATATAGTGGTATATATTTCAAGTATTACAGTTATATTTATATAGTGGTATGTATTCCCTCTATTACAGTGATATTTATATAGTGGTATGTATTCCCTGTATTACAGTAATATTTATATAGTGGTATGTATTCCCGGTATTACACCAATATTTATATAGTGCAATGTATTCCTTGTATTACAGTAATATGTATATAGTGCAATGTATTCCCTGTATTACAATAATATTTATATAGTGGTATGTATTCCCTGTATTAGAGTAATATTTATATAATTGTTTGTATTCAATGTATTACAGTATTATTTATATAGTGGTATGTATTCCCTCTATTACAGTAATATTTATAGTGGTATTTATTTCCTGCATTACAGTAATATTTATATAGTGGTATGTATTCCCTGTATTACAGTATTATATAGTGGTATGTATTCCCTGTATTACAGTAATATTTATATAGTGGTATGTATTCCCTGTATTACAGTATTATATAGTGGTATATATTCCTTGTATTACAGTAAAATTTATATAGTGATATATATTCCTTGTATTACAGTAATATTTATATAGTGGTATGTATTTCCTGTATTACAGTAATATTTATAGTGGTATTTATTTCCGGCATTACAGTGATATTTATATAATGGTATGTATTCCCTGTATTACAGTAATATTTCTATAGTGGTATTTATTCCCTGTATTACAGTATTATTTATATAGTGGTAAGTATTCCCTGTATTATAATAACATTTATATAGTGGTATTTATTCCCTGTATTACAGTAATATTTATATAGTGGTATGTATTCCCTGTATTATAATAACATTTATATAGTGGTATGTATTCCCTGTATTACAGTAATATTTATATAGTGGTATGTATTCCTTGTATTACAGTATTATTTATATAGTGGTATGTATTCCCTGTATTACATTTTTATTTATATAGTGGTATGTATTCCCTGTATTACAGTAATATTTATATAGTGGTATGTATTCCGTGTATTACAGTAATATCTATATAGTGATATGTATTCCCTGTATTACAGTAATATTTATATAGTGGTATGTATTTCCTGTATTACAGTAATATTTATAGTGGTATTTATTTCCGGCATTACAGTAATATTTATATAATGGTATGTATTCCCTGTATTACAGTAATATTTCTATAGTGGTATGTATTACCTGTATTTCAGTAATATCTATATAGTGGTATGTATTCCCTGTATTATACTAATATTTATATAGTGGTATGTATTCCCTGTATTACAGTCCTATTTATATAGTGGTATGTATTCCCTGTATTACACCAATATTTATATAGTGCTATGTATTCCGTGTATTACAGTATTATATATATAGTGGTATGTATTCCCTGTATTACAGTAATATTTATATAGTGGTATGTATTCCCTTTATTTCAGTAATATCTATATAGTGGTATGTATTCCCTGTATTATACTAATATTTATATAGTGGTATGTATTCCCTGTATTACAGTCCTATTTATATAGTGGTATGTATTCCCTGTATTACAGTAATATTTATATAGTGGTATGTATTCCCTGTTTTACATTATTATTTATATAGTGGTATGTATTCCCTGTATTACAGTAATATTTATATAGTGGTATGTATTCCCTGCATTACAGTAATATTTATATAGTGCTATGTATTCCCTGTATTACAATAATATTTATATAGTGGTATGTATTCCCTGTATTAGAGTAATATTTATATAATTGTATGTATTCAATGTATTACAGCATTATTTATATTGTATGTATTCCCTCTACTACAGTAATATTTATAGTGGTATTTATTTCCAGCATTACAGTAATATTTATGTAGTGGTATATATTCCTTGTATTACAGTAATATTTATATAGTGGTATGTATTCCCTGTATTACATTTTTATTTATATAGTGGTATGTATTCCTTGTATTACAGTAATATTTATATAGTGGTATGTATTCCTTGTATTACAGTAATATTTATATAGTGGTATGTATTCCCTGTATTACAGTAATATTTATATAGTGGTATGTATTCCCTGTGATACAGTAATATTTAAAAAGTGGTATGTATTCCCTGTATTACCTTATTATTTATATTGTTGTATGTATTCCCTGTATTTCAGTAACATTTATAAAGTGGTATGTATTCCCTGTATTACAGTAATATTTATATAGTGGTATTTATTTCCTGTATTACAGTATTATATATATATAAATAGTGGTATGTATTTCCTGTATTACAGTACTATTTATATAGTGGTATGTATTCCTTGTATTACAGTAATATCTATATAGTGGTATGTATTCCCTGTATTACAGTAATATCTATATAGTGGTATGTATTCCTTGTATTACAGTATTATTTATATTGTTGTATGTATTCTCTGTATTACAGTAATATTTATATAGTGGTATGTATTCCTTGTATTACCTGCATTATTAATATAGTGATATGAATTCCCTTTATTACTGCATTATGTATATATTGGGTTGTGTTCATTGTATTGAAGTAATATTTCTATAGTGATGTTTTCCCCGTATTACAGTTATATTTAAATAGTGGTATGTATTCCTTGTATTACAGTAATATCTATATAGTGATATGTATTCCGTGTATTACAGTAATATTTATAGTGGTATGTATTCCCTGTATTACAGTAATATTTATATAGTGGTATGTATTCCCTGTATTACAGTAATATTTATATAGTGGTGTGTATTCCCTGAATTACAGTAATATTTATATAGTGGTATGTATACCCTGTATTACAGTATTATATATATAAATAGTGGTATGTATTTCCTGTATTACAGTAATATTTATATTGTGGTATGTATTTCCTGTATTACAGTACTATTTATATAGTGGTATGAATTCCGTGTATTAAACCATTATTTATGTAGTTGTATGTATTCCCGGTATTATAGTAATATTTATATATTGGTATGTATTCCCTGTATTACAGTAATATTTATATAGTGGTGTGTATTCCCTGAATTACAGTAATATTTATATAGTGGTATGTATACCCTGTATTACAGTATTATATATATAAATAGTGGTATGTATTTCCTGTATTACAGTAATATTTATATTGTGGTATGTATTTCCTGTATTACAGTACTATTTATATAGTGGTATGAATTCCGTGTATTAAACCATTATTTATGTAGTTGTATGTATTCCCGGTATTATAGTAATATTTATATAGTGGTATGTATTCCCTGTATTACAGTGATATTTATATAGTGGTATGTATTCCCTGTATTACAGTAATATTTATATAGTGGTGTGTATTCCGTGTATTACAGTAATATTTATAGTGGTATGTATTCCCTGTAGAATAGTAATATTTTTATAGTGGTATGAATTCCCTGTATTACAGTAATATTTATATAGCGGTATGTATTCCCTGTATTACAGTAATATTTATATAGTGGTATGTATTCCCTGTATTACAGTAATATTTATATAATGGTATGTATTCCCTGTATTACAGTGATATTTATATAGTGGTATGCATTCCCTGTATTACAGTGCTATTTATATAGTGGTATGTATTCCCTGTATTACAGTAATATTTATATAGTTGTATGTATTCCCTGTATTACATTTTTATTTATATAGTGGAATGTATTCCCTGTATTACAGTAATATTTATATAGTGGTATGTATTTCCTGTATTACAGTAATATTTATAGTGGTATTTATTTCCGGCATTACAGTAATATTTGTATAATGGTATGTATTCCCTGTATTACAGTAATATTTATATAGTGGTATGTATTCCCTGTATTACAGTACTATTTATATAGTGATATGTATTCCCTGTAGTACATTAATACTTATATAGTGGTATATATTTCAAGTATTACAGTTATATTTATATAGTGGTATGTATTCCCTCTATTACAGTGATATTTATATAGTGGTATGTATTCCCTGTATTACAGTAATATTTATATAGTGGTATGTATTCCCGGTATTACACCAATATTTATATAGTGCAATGTATTCCTTGTATTACAGTAATATGTATATAGTGCAATGTATTCCCTGTATTACAATAATATTTATATAGTGGTATGTATTCCCTGTATTAGAGTAATATTTATATAATTGTTTGTATTCAATGTATTACAGTATTATTTATATAGTGGTATGTATTCCCTCTATTACAGTAATATTTATAGTGGTATTTATTTCCTGCATTACAGTAATATTTATATAGTGGTATGTATTCCCTGTATTACAGTATTATATAGTGGTATGTATTCCCTGTATTACAGTAATATTTATATAGTGGTATGTATTCCCTGTATTACAGTATGATATAGTGGTATATATTCCTTGTATTATAGTAAAATTTATATAGTGATATATATTCCTTGTATTACAGTAATATTTATATAGTGGTATGTATTTCCTGTATTACAGTAATATTTATAGTGGTATTTATTTCCGGCATTACAGTGATATTTATATAATGGTATGTATTCCCTGTATTACAGTAATATTTCTATAGTGGTATTTATTCCCTGTATTACAGTATTATTTATATAGTGGTAAGTATTCCCTGTATTATAATAACATTTATATAGTGGTATTTATTCCCTGTATTACAGTAATATTTATATAGTGGTATGTATTCCCTGTATTATAATAACATTTATATAGTGGTATGTATTCCCTGTATTACAGTAATATTTATATAGTGGTATGTATTCCTTGTATTACAGTATTATTTATATAGTGGTATGTATTCCCTGTATTACAGTTTTATTTATATAGTGGTATGTATTCCCTGTATTACAGTAATATTTATATAGTGGTATGTATTCCGTGTATTACAGTAATATCTATATAGTGGTATGTATTCCCTGTATTACAGTAATATTTATATAGTGGTATGTATTTCCTGTATTACAGTAATATTTATAGTGGTATTTATTTCCGGCATTACAGTAATATTTATATAATGGTATGTATTCCCTGTATTACAGTAATATTTCTATAGTGGTATGTATTACCTGTATTTCAGTAATATCTATATAGTGGTATGTATTCCCTGTATTATACTAATATTTATATAGTGGTATGTATTCCCTGTATTACAGTCCTATTTATATAGTGGTATGTATTCCCTGTATTACACCAATATTTATATAGTGCTATGTATTCCGTGTATTACAGTATTATATATATAGTGGTATGTATTCCCTGTATTACAGTAATATTTATATAGTGGTATGTATTCCCTTTATTTCAGTAATATCTATATAGTGGTATGTATTCCCTGTATTATACTAATATTTATATAGTGGTATGTATTCCCTGTATTACAGTCCTATTTATATAGTGGTATGTATTCCCTGTATTACAGTAATATTTATATAGTGGTATGTATTCCCTGTTTTACATTATTATTTATATAGTGGTATGTATTCCCTGTATTACAGTAATATTTATATAGTGGTATGTATTCCCTGCATTACAGTACTATTTATATAGTGGTATGTATTCCCTGTAGTACATTAATACTTATATAGTGGTATGTATTCCTTGTATTACAGTAATATTTATATAGTGCTATGTATTCCCTGTATTACAATAATATTTATATAGTGGTATGTATTCCCTGTATTAGAGTAATATTTATATAATTGTATGTATTCAATGTATTACAGCATTATTTATATTGTATGTATTCCCTCTACTACAGTAATATTTATAGTGGTATTTATTTCCAGCATTACAGTAATATTTATGTAGTGGTATATATTCCTTGTATTACAGTAATATTTATATAGTGGTATGTATTCCCTGTATTACATTTTTATTTATATAGTGGTATGTATTCCTTGTATTACAGTAATATTTATATAGTGGTATGTATTCCTTGTATTACAGTAATATTTATATAGTGGTATGTATTCCCTGTATTACAGTAATATTTATATAGTGGTATGTATTCCCTGTATTACCTTATTATTTATATTGTTGTATGTATTCCCTGTATTTCAGTAACATTTATAAAGTGGTATGTATTCCCTGTATTACAGTAATATTTATATAGTGGTATTTATTTCCTGTATTACAGTATTATATATATATAAATAGTGGTATGTATTTCCTGTATTACAGTACTATTTATATAGTGGTATGTATTCCTTGTATTACAGTAATATCTATATAGTGGTATGTATTCCTTGTATTACAGTATTATTTATATTGTTGTATGTATTCTCTGTATTACAGTAATATTTATATAGTGGTATGTATTCCTTGTATTACCTGCATTATTAATATAGTGATATGAATTCCCTTTATTACTGCATTATGTATATATTGGGTTGTGTTCATTGTATTGAAGTAATATTTCTATAGTGATGTTTTCCCCGTATTACAGTTATATTTAAATAGTGGTATGTATTCCTTGTATTACAGTAATATCTATATAGTGATATGTATTCCGTGTATTACAGTAATATTTATAGTGGTATGTATTCCCTGTATTACAGTAATATTTATATAGTGGTATGTATTCCCTGTATTACAGTAATATTTATATAGTGGTGTGTATTCCCTGAATTACAGTAATATTTATATAGTGGTATGTATACCCTGTATTACAGTATTTATATATATATAAATAGTGGTATGTATTTCCTGTATTACAGTAATATTTATATTGTGGTATGTATTTCCTGTATTACAGTACTATTTATATAGTGGTATGAATTCCGTGTATTAAACCATTATTTATGTAGTTGTATGTATTCCCGGTATTATAGTAATATTTATATAGTGGTATGTATTCCCTGTATTACAGTAATATTTATATAGTGGTGTGTATTCCCTGAATTACAGTAATATTTATATAGTGGTATGTATACCCTGTATTACAGTATTATATATATAAATAGTGGTATGTATTTCCTGTATTACAGTAATATTTATATTGTGGTATGTATTTCCTGTATTACAGTACTATTTATATAGTGGTATGAGTTCCGTGTATTAAACCATTATTTATGTAGTTGTATGTATTCCCGGTATTATAGTAATATTTATATAGTGGTATGTATTTACTGCATTACAATAATATTTATATAGTGGTATGTATTCCCAGTATTACAGTATTATATAGTGGTATGTATTCCCTGTATTACAGGTAATATTTATATAGTGGTATGTATTCCCTAAATTACAGTAATATTTATATATTGGTATGTATTCCCTGTATTACAGTAATATTTATATAGTGGTATGTATTTACTGCATTACAATAATATTTATATGTTCTTACAATATTAAGGTAGTTCGTATTAGAGTTTATATAGTGGTTTGTATTCTGTGTATTACAGTAATATTTATAGTGGTATTTATTCCTTTTATTACAGTAATATTTATATAGTGGTATGGATTCCCTGTATTACAGTAATATTTATATAGTGGTATGTATTCCCTGTATTACAGTAATATTTATATAGTGGTATGTATTCCCTGTATTACAGTATTATTTATATAGTGGTATGTATTCTCTGTATTACAGTAATATTTATATAGTGGTATGTATTCACTGTATTACAGTATTATTTATATAGTGGTATGTATTCTCTGTATTACAGTAATATTTATATAGTTGTATGTATTCCTTGTATTACAGATATATTTATATATTGGTATGTATTCCCTGTTTTACAGTACTATTTATATAGTGGTATGTATTCCCTGTATTACAGTGATATTTATATAGTGGTATGCATTCCCTGTATTACAGTAATATTTATATAGTGGTATGTATTCCTTGTATTACAGTAATATTTATATAGTGGTATGTATTCCCTGTATTACAGTGATATTTATATAGTGGTATGTATTCCCTGTATTACAGTAATATTTATATAGTGGTGTGTATTCCGTGTATTACAGTAATATTTATAGTGATATGTATTCCCTGTAGAATGGTAATATTTTTATAGTGGTATGTATTCTCTGTATTACAGTAATATTTACAGAGTTGTATGTATTCCTTGTATTACAGTTATATTTATATATTGGTATGTATTCCCTGTATTACAGTACTATTTATATAGTGGTATGTATTCCCTGTATTACAGTGATATTTATATAGTGGTATGCATTCCCTGTATTACAGTAATATTTATATAGTGGTATGTATTCCTTGTATTACAGTAATATTTATATAGTGGTATGTATTCCCTGTATTACAGTGATATTTATATAGTGGTATGTATTCCCTGTATTACAGTAATATTTATATAGTGGTGTGTATTCCGTGTATTACAGTAATATTTATAGTGGTATGTATTCCCTGTAGAATGGCAATATTTTTATAGTGGTATGAATTCCCTGTATTACAGTAATATTTATATAGTGGTATGTATTTCCTGTATTACAGTAATATTTATATAGTGGTATGTATTCCCTGTATTACAGTAATATTTATATAGTGGTATGTATTCCCTGTATTTCAGTAATATTTATATAGTGGTATGTATTCCCTGTAATACAGTAATATTTATAAAGTGGTATGTATTCCCTGTATTACAGTGATATTTATATAGTGGTATGCATTCCCTGTATTACAGTAATATTTATATAGTGGTATGTATTCCCTGTATTACAGTGATATTTATATAGTGGTATGCATTCCCTGTATTACAGTGATATTTATATAGTGGTATGTATTCCCTGTATTACAGTAATATTTATATAGTGGTGTGTATTCCGTGTATTACAGTAATATTTATAGTGGTATGTATTCCCTGTAGAATGGTAATATTTTTATAGTGGTATGAATTCCCTGTATTACAGTAATATTTATATAGTGGTATGTATTCCCTGTATTACAGTAAAATTTATATAGTGCTATGTATTCCCTGTTTTACAGTATTATATATATATAAATAGTGGTATGTATTTCCTGTATTACACTTGTGTCACCTCCTCTACCTCATAGATTGTAAGCTCTTGTGTCACCTCTACCTCATAGATTGTAAGCTCTTGTGTCACCTCTACCTCTTAGATTGTAAGCTCTTGTGTCACCTCCTCTACCTCATAGATTGTAAGCTCTTGTGTCACCCTCTCTACGTCATAGTTTGTAAGCTCTTGTGTCACCTCTACCTCATAGATTGTAAGCTCTTGTGTCACCTTCTCTACCTCATAGATTGTAAGCTCTTGTGTCACCTCTACCTCATAGATTGTAAGCTCTTGTGTCACCTCTACCTCATAGATTGTAAGCTCTTGTGTCACCTCCTCTTCCTCATAGATTGTAAGCTCTTGTGTCACCCCCTCTACCTCATAGATTGTAAGCTCTTGTGTCACCTCCTCTACCTCATAGATTGTAAGCTCTTGTGTCACCTCTACCTCATAGATTGTAAGCTCTTGTGTCACCTCCTCTACCTCATAGATTGTAAGCTCTTGTGTCACCTCTACCTCATAGATTGTAAGCTCTTGTGTCACCTCCTCTACCTCATAGATTGTAAGCTCTTGTGTCACCTCCTCTACCTCATAGATTGTAAGCTCTCGTGTCACCTCTACCTCATAGATTGTAAGCTCTTTTGTCACCTCCTCTACCTCATAGATTGTAAGCTCTTGTGTCACCTCTACCTCATAGATAGTAAGCTCTTGTGTCACCTCTACCTCATAGATTGTAAGCTCTTGTGTCACCTCCTCTTCCTCATAGATTGTAAGCTCTTGTGTCACCTCCTCTACCTTATAGATTGTAAGCTCTTGTGTCACCTCCTCTACCTCATAGATTGTAAGCTCTTGTGTCACCTCTACCTCATAGATTGTAAGCTCTTGTGTCACCTCCTCTACCTCATAGATTGTAAGCTCTTGTGTCACCTCTACCTCATAGATTGTAAGCTCTTGTGTCACCTCCTCTACCTCATAGATTGTAAGCTCTTGTGTCACCTCCTCTACCTCATAGATTGTAAGCTCTTGTGTCACCCCTCTACCTCATAGATTGTAAGCTCTTGTGTCACCTCCTCTACCTCATAGATTGTAAGCTCTCGTGTCTCCTCTACCTCATAGATTGTAAGCTCTTGTGTCACCTCTACCTCATAGATTTTAAGCTCTTGTGTCACCTCCTCTACCTCATAGATTGTAAGCTCTTGTGTCACCTCCTCTACCTCATAGACTGTAAGCTCTTGTGTCACCTCCTCTACCTTATACATTGTAAGCTCTTGTGTCACCTCTATCTCATAGATTGTAAGCTCTTGTGTCACCCCTCTACCTCATAGATTGTAAGCTCTTGTGTCACCCTCTACCTCATAGATTGTAAGCTCTTGTGTCACCTCCTCTACCTCATAGATTGTAAGCTCTTGTGTCACCCTCTACCTCATAGATTGTAAGCTCTTGTGTCACCTCTACCTCATAGATTGTAAGGTCTTGGGTCACCTCTACCTCATAGATTGTAAGCTCTTGTGTCACCCCTCTATCTCATAGATTGTAAGCTCTTGTGTCACCTCCTCTACCTCATAGATTGTAAGCTCTTGTGTCACCCCTCTACCTCATAGATTGTAAGCTCTTGTGTCACCCTCTACCTCATAGATTGTAAGCTCTTGTGCCACCTCCTCTACCTCATAGATTGAAAGCTCTTGTGTCATCTCCTCTACCTCATAGATTGTAAGCTCTTGTGTCACCTCTACCTCATAGATTGTAAGCTCTTGTGTCACCTCCCTACCTCATAGATTGTAAGCTCTTGTGTCACCTCCTCTACCTCATAGATTGTAAGCTCTTGTGTCACCTCCTCTACCTCATAGATTGTAAGCTCTTGTGTCACCTCCTCTACCTCATAGATTGTAAGCTCTTGTGTCACCTTTACCTCATAGATTGTAAGCTCTTGTGTCACCTCCTCTACCTCATAGATTGTAAGCTCTTGTGTCACCCCCTCTACCTCATAGATTGTAAGCTCTTGTGTCACCCTCTACCTCATAGATTGTAAGCTCTTGTGTCACCTCCTCTACCTCATAGATTGTAAGCTCTTGTGTCACCCCCTCTACCTCATAGATTGTAAGCTCTTGTGTCACCTCCTCTACCTCATAGATTGTAAGCTCTTGTGTCACCTCCTCTACCTCATAGATTGTAAGCCCATGTGTCACCTCCTCTACCTCATAGATTGTAAGCTCTTGTGTCACCCCCTCTACCTTATAGATTGTAAGCTCTTGTGTCACTTCTCTACCTCATAGATTGTAAGCTCTTGTGTCACCTCCTCTACCTCATAGATTGTAAGCTCTTGTGTCACCTCCTCTACCTCATAGATTGTAAGCTCTTGTGTCACCTCCTCTACCTCACAGATTGTAAGCTCTTGTGTCACCTCCTCTACCTCATAGATTGTAAGCTCTTGTGTCACCTCTACCTCATAGATTGTAAGCTCTTGTGTGACCTCCTCTACCTCATAGATTGTAAGCTCTTGTGTCACCTCCTCTACCTCATAGATTGTAAGCTCTTGTGTCACCCCCTCTACCTCATAGATTGTAAGCTCTTGTGTCACCTCCTCTACCTCATAGATTGTAAGCTCTTGTGTCACCTCTACCTCATAGATTGTAAGCTCTTGTGTCACCTCTACCTCATAGACTGTAAGCTCTTGTGTCACCTCCTCTACCTCATAGATTGTAAGCTCTTGTGTCACCTCTACCTCATAGATTGTAAGCCCTTGTGTCACCTCCTCTACCTCATAGATTGTATGCTCTTGTGTCACCCCTCTACCTCATAGATTGTAAGCTCCTGTGTCACCTCTACCTCATAGATTGTAAGCTCTTGTGTCACCTCCTCTACCTCATAGATTGTAAGCTCTTGTGTCATCTCCTCTACCTCATAGATTGTAAGCTCTTGTGTCACCCCCTCTACCTCATAGATTGTAAGCTCTTGTGTCACCCCCTCTACCTCATAGATTGTAAGCTCTTGTGTCACCTCCTCTACCTCATAGATTGTAAGCTCTTGTGTCACCTCCTCTACCTCATAGATTGTAAGCTCTTGTGTCACCTCCTCTACCTCATAGATTGTAAGCTCTTGTGTCACCTCCTCTACCTCATAGATTGTAAGCTCTTGTGTCACCTCCTCTACCTCATAGATTGTAAGCTCTTGTGTCACCTCCTCTACCTCATAGATTGTAAGCTCTTGTGTCACCTCCTCTACCTCATAGATTGTAAGCTCTTGTGTCACCTCTACCTCATATATTGTAAGCTCTTGTGTCACCCTCTACCTCATAGATTGTAAGCTCTTGTGTCACCTCCTCTACCTCATAGATTGTAAGCTCTTGTGTCACCTCTACCTCATAGATTGTAAGCTCTTGTGTCACCTCCTCTACCTCATAGATTGTAAGCTCTTGTGTCACCTCTACCTCATAGATTGTAAGCCCTTGTGTCACCTCCTCTACCTCATAGATTGTAAGCTCTTGTGTCACCCCCTCTACCTCATAGATTGTAAGCTCTTGTGTCACCTCTACCTCATAGATTGTAAGCTCTTGTGTCACCTCCTCTACCTCATAGATTGTAAGCTCTTGTGTCACCTCCTCTACCTCATAGATTGTAAGCTCTTGTGTCACCTCCTCTACCTCACAGATTGTAAGCTCTTGTGTCACCTCCTCTACCTCATAGATTGTAAGCTCTTGTGTCACCTCTACCTCATAGATTGTAAGCTCTTGTGTGACCTCCTCTACCTCATAGATTGTAAGCTCTTGTGTCACCTCCTCTACCTCATAGATTGTAAGCTCTTGTGTCACCCCCTCTACCTCATAGATTGTAAGCTCTTGTGTCACCTCCTCTACCTCATAGATTGTAAGCTCTTGTGTCACCTCTACCTCATAGATTGTAAGCTCTTGTGTCACCTCTACCTCATAGACTGTAAGCTCTTGTGTCACCTCCTCTACCTCATAGATTGTAAGCTCTTGTGTCACCTCTACCTCATAGATTGTAAGCCCTTGTGTCACCTCCTCTACCTCATAGATTGTATGCTCTTGTGTCACCCCCTCTACCTCATAGATTGTAAGCTCCTGTGTCACCTCTACCTCATAGATTGTAAGCTCTTGTGTCACCTCCTCTACCTCATAGATTGTAAGCTCTTGTGTCACCTCCTCTACCTCACAGATTGTAAGCTCTTGTGTCACCTCCTCTACCTCATAGATTGTAAGCTCTTGTGTCACCTCTACCTCATAGATTGTAAGCTCTTGTGTCACCTCCTCTACCTCATAGATTGTAAGCTCTTGTGTCACCTCCTCTACCTCATAGATTGTAAGCTCTTGTGTCATCTCCTCTACCTCATAGATTGTAAGCTCTTGTGTCACCCCCTCTACCTCATAGATTGTAAGCTCTTGTGTCACCCCCTCTACCTCATAGATTGTAAGCTCTTGTGTCACCTCCTCTACCTCATAGATTGTAAGCTCTTGTGTCACCTCCTCTACCTCATAGATTGTAAGCTCTTGTGTCACCTCCTCTACCTCATAGATTGTAAGCTCTTGTGTCACCTCCTCTACCTCATAGATTGTAAGCTCTTGTGTCACCTCCTCTACCTCATAGATTGTAAGCTCTTGTGTCACCTCCTCTACCTCATAGATTGTAAGCTCTTGTGTCACCTCCTCTACCTCATAGATTGTAAGCTCTTGTGTCACCTCCTCTACCTCATAGATTGTAAGCTCTTGTGTCACCTCCTCTACCTCATAGATTGTAAGCTCTTGTGTCTCCCCCTCTACCTCATAGATTGTAAGCTCTTGTGTCACCTCCTCTACCTCATAGATTGTAAGCTCTTGCGTCACCTCTACCTCATAGATTGTAAGCTCTTGTGTCACCTCCACTACCTCATAGATTGTAAGCTCTTGTGTCACCTCCTCTACCTCATAGATTGTAAGCTCTTGTGTCACCCCCTCTACCTCATAGATTGTAAGCTCTTGTGTCACCTCTACCTCATAGATTGTAAGCCCTGTGTCACCTCCTGTACCTCATAGATTGTAAGCTCTTGTGTCACATCCTCTACCTCATAGATTGTAAGCTCTTGTGTCATCTCCTCTACCTCATAGATTGTAAGCTCTTGTGTCACCCCCTCTACCTCATAGATTGTAAGCTCTTGTGTCACCCCCTCTACCTCATAGATTGTAAGCTCTTGTGTCACCTCCTCTACCTCATAGATTGTAAGCTCTTGTGTCACCTCCTCTACCTCATAGATTGTAAGCTCTTGTGTGACCTCCTCTACCTCATAGATTGTAAGCTCTTGTGTCACCTCCTTTACCTCATAGATTGTAAGCTCTTGTATCACCTCCTCTACCTCATAGATTGTAAGCTCTTGTGTCACCTCCTCTACCTCATAGATTGTAAGCTCTTGTGTCACCTCCTCTACCTCATAGATTGTAAGCTCTTGTGTCACCCTCTACCTCATAGATTGTAAGCCCTTGTGTCACCTCCTCTACCTCATAGATTGTAAGCTCTTGTGTCACCTCTACCTCATAGATTGTAAGCTCTTGTGTCACCCTCTACCTCATAGATTGTAAGCTCTTGTGTCACCTCCTCTACCTCATAGATTGTAAGCTCTTGTGTCACCCCTCTACCTCATAGATTGTAAGCCCTTGTGTCACCTCCTCTACCTCATAGATTGTAAGCTCTTGTGTCACCCCCTCTACCTCATAGATTGTAAGCTCTTGTGTCACCTCTACCTCATAGATTGTAAGCTCTTGTGTCACCTCCTCTACCTCATAGATTGTAAGCTCTTTTGTCACCTCCTATACCTCACAGATTGTAAGCTCTTGTGTCACCTCCTCTACCTCATAGATTGTAAGCTCTTGTGTCACCTCCTCTACCTCATAGATTGTAAGCTCTTGTGTCACCTCCTCTACCTCATAGATTGTAAGCTCTTGTGTCACCCTCCCTCCCTCATAGATTGTAAGCTCTTGTGTCACCCCTCTACCTCATAGATTGTAAGCTCTTGTGTCACCCCCTCTACCTCATAGATTGTAAGCTCTTGTGTCACCTCCTCTACCTCATAGATTGTAAGCTCTTGTGTCACCTCCTCTACCTCATAGATTGTAAGCTCTTGTGTCACCCCTCTACCTCATAGATTGTAAGCTCTTGTGTCACCTCCTCTACCTCATAGATTGTAAGCTCTTGTGTCACCTCTACCTCATAGATTGTAAGCCCTTGTGTCACCTCCTCTACCTCATAGATTGTAAGCTCTTGTGTCACCCCCTCTACCTCATAGATTGTAAGCTCTTGTGTCACCTCTACCTCATAGATTGTAAGCTCTTGTGTCACCTCCTCTACCTCATAGATTGTAAGCTCTTGTGTCACCTCCTCTACCTCATAGATTGTAAGCTCTTGTGTCACCTCCTCTACCTCATAGATTGTAAGCTCTTGTGTCACCCCCTCTACCTCATAGATTGTAAGCTCTTGTGTCACCCCTCTACCTCATAGATTGTAAGCTCGTGTCACCTCCTCTACCTCATAGATTGTAAGCTCTTGTGTCACCTCCTCTACCTCATAGATTGTAAGCTCTTGTGTCACCTCCTCTACCTCATAGATTGTAAGCTCTTGTGTCACCCCCTCTACCTCATAGATTGTAAGCTCTTGTGTCACCCTCTACCTCATAGATTGTAAGCTCTTGTGTCACCCCCTCTACCTCATAGATTGTAAGCTCTTGTGTCACCTCTACCTCATAGATTGTAAGCCCTTGTGTCACCTCCTCTACCTCATAGATTGTAAGCTCTTGTGTCACCCCTCTACCTCATAGATTGTAAGCTCTTGTGTCACCTCTACCTCATAGATTGTAAGCTCTTGTGTCACCTCCTCTACCTCATAGATTGTAAGCTCTTGTGTCACCTCCTCTACCTCATAGATTGTAAGCTCTTGTGTCACCTCCTCTACCTCATAGATTGTAAGCTCTTGTGTCACCTCCTCTACCTCATAGATTGTAAGCTCTTGTGTAACCACCTCTACCTCATAGATTGTAAGCTCTTGTGTCACCCCCCTCTACCTCATAGATTGTAAGCTCTTGTGTCACCTCCTCTACCTCATAGATTGTAAGCTCTTGTGTCACCTCCTCTACCTCATAGATTGTAAGCTCTTGTGTCACCTCCTCTACCTCATAGATTGTAAGCTCTTGTGTCACCTCCTCTACCTCATAGATTGTAAGCTCTTGTATCACCTTCTCTACCTCATAGATTGTAAGCTCTTGTGTCACCTCCTCTACCTCATAGATTGTAAGCTCTTGTGTCACCTCCTCTACCTCATAGATTGTAAGCTCTTGTGTCACCTCCTCTACCTCATAGATTGTAAGCTCTTGTGTCACCTCCTCTACCTCATAGATTGTAAGCTCTTGTGTCACCTCCTCTACCTCATAGATTGTAAGCCCTTGTGTCACCTCCTCTACCTCATAGATTGTAAGCTCTTGTGTCACCCCCTCTACCTCATAGATTGTAAGCTCTTGTGTCACCTCTACCTCATAGATTGTACGCTCTGTGTCACCTCCTCTACCTCATAGATTGTAAGCTCTTGTGTCACCTCCTCTACCTCATAGATTGTAAGCTCTTGTGTCACCTCTACCTCATAGATTGTAAGCTCTTGTGTCACCTCCTCTACCTCATAGATTGTAAGCTCTTGTGTCACCTCCTCTACCTCATAGATTGTAAGCTCTTGTGTCACCTCCTCTACCTCATAGACTGTAAGCTCTTGTGTCACCCCCCTCTACCTCATAGATTGTAAGCTCTTGTGTCACCTCTACCTCATAGATTGTAAGCTCTTGTGTCACCCTCTACCTCATAGATTGTAAGCTCTTGTGTCACCCCCTCTACCTCATAGATTGTAAGCTCTTGTGTCACCTCTACCTCATAGATTGTAAGCTCTTGTGTCACCTCCTCTACCTCATAGATTGTAAGCTCTTGTGTCACTTGCTCTACCTCATAGATTGTAAGCTCTTGTGTCACCTCCTCTACCTCACAGATTGTAAGCTCTTGTGTCACCTCCTCTACCTCATAGATTGTAAGCTCTTGTGTCACCTCTACCTCATAGATTGTAAGCTCTTGTTTCACCTCCTCTACCTCATAGATTGTAAGCTCTTGTGTCACCTCTACCTCATAGATTGTAAGCTCTTGTGTCACCCCTCTACCTCATAGATTGTAAGCTCTTGTGTCACCCTCTACCTCATAGATTGTAAGCTCTTGTGTCACCTCTACCTCATAGATTGTAAGCTCTTGTGTCACCTCCTCTACCTCATAGATTGTAAGCTCTTGTGTCACCTCCTCTACCTCATAGATTGTAAACTCTTGTGTCACCTCTACCTCATAGATTGTAAGCTCTTGTGTCACCTCCTCTACCTCATAGATTGTAAGCTCTTGTGTCACCTCCTCTACCTCATAGATTGTAAACTCTTGTGTCACCCTCTACCTCATAGATTGTAAGCTCTTGTGTCACCTCCTCTACCTCATAGATTGTAAGCTCTTGTTTCACCCCCTCTACCTCATAGATTGTAAACTCTTGTGTCACCTCTACCTCATAGATTGTAAGCTCTTGTGTCACCTCCTCTACCTCATAGATTGTAAGCTCTTGTGTCACCTCTACCTCATAGATTGTAAGCTCTTGTGTCACCTCCTCTACCTCATAGATTGGAAGCTCTTGTTTCACCCCCTCTACCTCATAGATTGTAAGCTCTTGTGTCACCTCCTCTACCTCATAGATTGTAAGCTCTTGTGTCACCCCTCTACCTCATAGATTGTAAGCTCTTGTGTCACCTCTACCTCACAGATTGTAAGCTCTTGTGTCACCTCCTCTACCTCATAGATTGTAAGCTCTTGAGTCACCTCCTCTACCTCATAGATTGTAAGTTCTTGTGTCACCTCCTCTACCTCATAGATTGTAAGCTCTTGTGTCACCTCCTCTACCTCATAGATTGTAAGCTCTTGTGTCACCTCTACCTCATAGATTGTAAGCTCTTGTGTCACCTCCTCTACCTCATAGATTGTAAGCTCTTGTGTCACCCCCTCTACCTCATAGATTGTAAGCTCTTGTGTCACCTCCTCTACCTCATAGATTGTAAGCTCTTGTGTCACCTCCTCTACCTCATAGATTGTAAGCTCTTGTGTCACCTCCTCTACCTCATAGATTGTAAGCTCTTGTGTCACCTCCTCTACCTCATAGATTGTAAGCTCTTGTGTCACCCTCCTCTACCTCATAGATTGTAAGCTCTTGTGTCACCTCCTCTACCTCATAGATTGTAAGCTCTTGTGTCACCTCCTCTACCTCATAGATTGTAAGCTCTTGTGTCACTTCCTCTACCTCATAGATTGTAAGCTCTTGTGTCACCTCCTCTACCTCATAGATTGTAAGCTCTTGTGTCACCTCCTCTACCTCATGGATTGTAAGCTCTTGTGTCACCTCCTCTACCTCATAGATTGTAAGCTCTTGTGTCACCTCCTCTACCTCATAGATTGTAAGCTCTTGTGTCACCTCCTCTACCTCATAGATTGTAAGCTCTTGTGTCACCTCCTCTACCTCATAGATTGTAAGCTCTTGTGTCACCTCCTCTACCTCATAGATTGTAAGCTCTTGTGTCACCTCCTCTACCTCATAGATTGTAAGCTCTTGTGTCACCTCCTCTACCTCATAGATTGTAAGCTCTTGTGTCACCCCTCTACCTCATAGATTGTAAGCTCTTGTGTCACCTCCTCTACCTCATAGATTGTAAGCTCTTGTGTCACCTCCTCTACCTCATAGATTGTAAGCTCTTGTGTCACCCTCTACCTCATAGATTGTAAGCTCTTGTGTCACCTCCTCTACCTCATAGATTGTAAGCTCTTGTGTCACCTCCTCTACCTCATAGATTGTAAGCTCTTGTGTCACCTCCTCTACCTCATAGATTGTAAGCTCTTGTGTCACCTCCTCTACCTCATAGATTGTAAGCTCTTGTGTCACCCTCTACCTCATAGATTGTAAGCTCTTGTGTCACCTCCTCTACCTCATAGATTGTAAGCTCTTGTGTCACCTCCTCTACCTCATAGATTGTAAGCTCTTGTGTCACCTCCTCTACCTCATAGATTGTAAGCTCTTGTGTCACCTCCTCTACCTCATAGATTGTAAGCTCTTGTGTCACCTCCTCTACCTCATAGATTGTAAGCTCTTGTGTCACCCCTCTACCTCATAGATTGTAAGCTCTTGTGTCACCTCCTCTACCTCATAGATTGTAAGCTCTTGTGTCACCTCCTCTACCTCATAGATTGTAAGCTCTTGTGTCACCTCCTCTACCTCATAGATTGTAAGCTCTTGTGTCACCTCCTCTACCTCATAGATTGTAAGCTCTTGTGTCACCTCCTCTACCTCATAGATTGTAAGCTCTTGTGTCACCTCTACCTCATAGATTGTAAGCTCTTGTGTCACCTCCTCTACCTCATAGATTGTAAGCTCTTGTGTCACCTCCTCTACCTCATAGATTGTAAGCTCTTGTGTCACCTCCTCTACCTCATAGATTGTAAGCTCTTGTGTCACCTCCTCTACCTCATAGATTGTAAGCTCTTGTGTCACCTCCTCTACCTCATAGATTGTAAGCTCTTGTGTCACCTTCTACCTCATAGATTGTAAGCTCTTGTGTCACCTCCTCTACCTCATAGATTGTAAGCTCTTGTGTCACCTCCTCTACCTCATAGATTGTAAGCTCTTGTGTCACCCCTCTACCTCATAGATTGTAAGCTCTTGTGTCACCTCCTCTACCTCATAGATTGTAAGCTCTTGTGTCACCTCCTCTACCTCATAGATTGTAAGCTCTTGTGTCACCTCCTCTACCTCATAGATTGTAAGCTCTTGTGTCACCTCCTCTACCTCATAGATTGTAAGCTCTTGTGTCACCTCTACCTCATAGATTGTAAGCTCTTGTGTCACCTCCTCTACCTCATAGATTGTAAGCTCTTGTGTCACCTCCTCTACCTCATAGATTGTAAGCTCTTGTGTCACCTCCTCTACCTCATAGATTGTAAGCTCTTGTGTCACCCTCTACCTCATAGATTGTAAGCTCTTGTGTCACCTCCTCTACCTCATAGATTGTAAGCTCTTGTGTCACCCCCTCTACCTCATAGATTGTAAGCTCTTGTGTCACCTCCTCTACCTCATAGATTGTAAGCTCTTGTGTCACCTCCTCTACCTCATAGATTGTAAGCTCTTGTGTCACCTCCTCTACCTCATAGATTGTAAGCTCTTGTGTCACCTCCTCTACCTCATAGATTGTAAGCTCTTGTGTCACCTCTACCTCATAGATTGTAAGCTCTTGTGTCACCTCCTCTACCTCATAGATTGTAAGCTCTTGTGTCACCTCCTCTACCTCATAGATTGTAAGCTCTTGTGTCACCTCCTCTACCTCATAGATTGTAAGCTCTTGTGTCACCCTCTACCTCATAGATTGTAAGCTCTTGTGTCACCCCTCTACCTCATAGATTGTAAGCTCTTGTGTCACCTCTACCTCATAGATTGTAAGCTCTTGTGTCACCTCCTCTACCTCATAGATTGTAAGCTCTTGTGTCACCCCTCTACCTCATAGATTGTAAGCTCTTGTGTCACCCCTCTACCTCATAGATTGTAAGCTCTTGTGTCACCTCCTCTACCTCATAGATTGTAAGCTCTTGTGTCACCTCCTCTACCTCATAGATTGTAAGCTCTTGTGTCACCTCCTCTACCTCATAGATTGTAAGCTCTTGTGTCACCCCTCTACCTCATAGATTGTAAGCTCTTGTGTCACCTCTACCTCATAGATTGTAAGCTCTTGTGTCACCCCCTCTACCTCATAGATTGTAAGCTCTTGTGTCACCTCCTCTACCTCATAGATTGTAAGCTCTTGTGTCACCCCTCTACCTCATAGATTGTAAGCTCTTGTGTCACCCCTCTACCTCATAGATTGTAAGCTCTTGTGTCACCCTCTACCTCATAGATTGTAAGCTCTTGTGTCACCTCCTCTACCTCATAGATTGTAAGCTCTTGTGTCACCTCCTCTACCTCATAGATTGTAAGCTCTTGTGTCACCTCCTCTACCTCATAGATTGTAAGCTCTTGTGTCACCTCCTCTACCTCATAGATTGTAAGCTCTTGTGTCACCCCTCTACCTCATAGATTGTAAGCTCTTGTGTCACCTCCTCTACCTCATAGATTGTAAGCTCTTGTGTCACCTCCTCTACCTCATAGATTGTAAGCTCTTGTGTCACCTCTACCTCATAGATTGTAAGCTCTTGTGTCACCTCCTCTACCTCATAGATTGTAAGCTCTTGTGTCACCTCTACCTCATAGATTGTAAGCTCTTGTGTCACCTCCTCTACCTCATAGATTGTAAGCTCTTGTGTCACCTCCTCTACCTCATAGATTGTA
Source organism: Leptodactylus fallax (assembly GCA_947044405.1). NCBI lineage: Eukaryota > Metazoa > Chordata > Amphibia > Anura > Leptodactylidae > Leptodactylus > Leptodactylus fallax. The sequence continues at coordinate 110,636 of CAMRHE010001092.1, forward strand.
AGCTCTTGTGTCACCTCTACCTCATAGATTGTAAGCTCTTGTGTCACCTCCTCTACCTCATAGATTGTAAGCTCTTGTGTCACCCCCTCTACCTCATAGATTGTAAGCTCTTGTGTCACCTCCTCTACCTCATAGATTGTAAGCTCTTGTGTCACCTCTACCTCATAGATTGTAAGCTCTTGTGTCACCTCTACCTCATAGATTGTAAGCTCTTGTGTCACCTCCTCTACCTCATAGATTGTAAGCTCTTGTGTCACCTCCTCTACCTCATAGATTGTAAGCTCTTGTGTCACCTCCTCTACCTCATAGATTGTAAGCTCTTGTGTCACCCCCTCTACCTCATAGATTGTAAGCTCTTGTGTCACCTCTACCTCATAGATTGTAAGCTCTTGTGTCACCTCCTCTACCTCATAGATTGTAAGCTCTTGTGTCACCTCCTCTACCTCATAGATTGTAAGCTCTTGTGTCACCTCCTCTACCTCATAGATTGTAAGCTCTTGTGTCACCTCTACCTCATAGATTGTAAGCTCTTGTGTCACCTCCTCTACCTCATAGATTGTAAGCTCTTGTGTCACCTCCTCTACCTCATAGATTGTAAGCTCTTGTGTCACCTCTACCTCATAGATTGTAAGCTCTTGTGTCACCTCCTCTACCTCATAGATTGTAAGCTCTTGTGTCACCTCCTCTACCTCATAGATTGTAAGCTCTTGTGTCACCTCCTCTACCTCATAGATTGTAAGCTCTTGTGTCACCTCCTCTACCTCATAGATTGTAAGCTCTTGTGTCACCTCCTCTACCTCATAGATTGTAAGCTCTTGTGTCACCCCTCTACCTCATAGATTGTAAGCTCTTGTGTCACCTCCTCTACCTCATAGATTGTAAGCTCTTGTGTCACCTCTACCTCATAGATTGTAAGCTCTTGTGTCACCTCCTCTACCTCATAGATTGTAAGCTCTTGTGTCACCCTCTACCTCATAGATTGTAAGCTCTTGTGTCACCCCCTCTACCTCATAGATTGTAAGCTCTTGTGTCACCTCCTCTACCTCATAGATTGTAAGCTCTTGTGTCACCTCCTCTACCTCATAGATTGTAAGCTCTTGTGTCACCCCCTCTACCTCATAGATTGTAAGCTCTTGTGTCACCACCCATGTTGTACCCCCTCTACCTCATAGATTGTAAGCTCTTGTGTCACCTCCTCTACCTCATAGATTGTAAGCTCTTGTGTCACCCCTCTACCTCATAGATTGTAAGCTCTTGTGTCACCTCCTCTACCTCATAGATTGTAAGCTCTTGTGTCACCTCCTCTACCTCATAGATTGTAAGCTCTTGTGTCACCTCCTCTACCTCATAGATTGTAAGCTCTTGTGTCACCTCCTCTACCTCATAGATTGTAAGCTCTTGTGTCACCTCTACCTCATAGATTGTAAGCTCTTGTGTCACCTCCTCTACCTCATAGATTGTAAGCTCTTGTGTCACCTCCCTCTACCTCATAGATTGTAAGCTCTTGTGTCACCTCTACCTCATAGATTGTAAGCTCTTGTGTCACCTCCTCTACCTCATAGATTGTAAGCTCTTGTGTCCCACCTCTACCTCATAGATTGTAAGCTCTTGTGTCACCTCCTCTACCTCATAGATTGTAAGCTCTTGTGTCACCCCTCTACCTCATAGATTGTAAGCTCTTGTGTCACCTCCTCTACCTCATAGATTGTAAGCTCTTGTGTCACCTCCTCTACCTCATAGATTGTAAGCTCTTGTGTCACCCCCTCTACCTCATAGATTGTAAGCTCTTGTGTCACCTCTACCTCATAGATTGTAAGCTCTTGTGTCACCTCCTCTACCTCATAGATTGTAAGCTCTTGTGTCACCCCCTCTACCTCATAGATTGTAAGCTCTTGTGTCACCTCTACCTCATAGATTGTAAGCTCTTGTGTCACCTCCTCTACCTCATAGATTGTAAGCTCTTGTGTCACCTCCTCTACCTCATAGATTGTAAGCTCTTGTGTCACCTCCTCTACCTCATAGATTGTAAGCTCTTGTGTCACCCCTCTACCTCATAGATTGTAAGCTCTTGTGTCACCTCCTCTACCTCATGAGATTGAAGCCCCTCCCCCCTCTACCTCATAGATTGTAAGCTCTTGTGTCACCTCTACCTCATAGACTGTAAGCTCTTGCGTCACCTCCTCTACCTCATAGATTGTAAGCTCTTGTGTCACCTCCTCTACCTCATAGATTGTAAGCTCTTGCGAGCAGGGCCCTCAGTCCCAGTGTGTGAATTGACTGTTTCTTTGTAATGTATGTGTTTGTCAGTATTTGAACCCTACAAGTTGTACAGCGCTGCGGAATATGTTGTTGCTATATAAGTAAAATGTATTATTATTATTATTATTATTATTATTATTATTATTGTTATATATGTATTCCCTGTGTTACAGTAATATTTATATTTTTGTATATCTTCAATATATAGCTGTGTTATTTGTATTTCTATTATATTATTACTAGTACACTCCTCTCCTGAAATACTCTGTACTGCTGGGAACCCTGCTCTATGTAACTCTCACCCTGTGACCTCCCTATAAGATCAGCACACTCCTCTCCTGAAATACTCTGTGCTGCTGTGGATCCTGCTACTTCCCTCTGTTACACTGGATACAATTTTGCTGTAGTCAGGTTTAGTACTCAGTAAAGGTTTATTTGCAGGAAATGTTTCACTTCTAGAAATCTCTGAATCTTATATACAGGGCAGAGAATGAATTATAAAGCTACAATGTGTCATCCAGCGAGTCTCCAAGGACGGGAAAATCCGATTATCCAGTTAGAGCATGCAGCGATGGCAGCGGAGAATCAGGACTTTGGATTCTCCAAGGAGAGAGGGTAATACAAGGGTAGGTTATATCTGTTTACAGAGGTGTATACACCATATGAATGTATGATTAGTTTGTGCATGTATTATGTGTAGGTATGAATGGTGTGTGCATGTAGTATATGTAGGTGTGAGTGGTGTGTGCATGTAGTATATGTAGGTGTGTGCGTGTAGTATATGTAGGTATGAGCCGTGTGTGCATGTAGTATATGTAGGTATGAGCCGTGTGTGCATGTAGTATATGTAGGTGTGAGTGGTGTGTGCATGTAGTATATGTAGGTGTGTGAGTAGTAAGTAGGTGAGCCTGTGTGCATGTAGTTAGTAGTGTGAGGGTGTGTGCATGTAGTATATGTAGGTATGAGCCGTGTGTGCATGTAGTATATGTAGGTGTGAGTGGTGTGTTCATGTAGTATATGTAGGTGTGTGCATGTAGTATATGTAGATGTGAGTGGTGTGTGCATGTAGTATATGTAGGTGTGAGTGGTATGTGCATGTAGTATATGTAGGTGTGAGTGGTGTGTGCATGTAGTATATGTAGGTGTGAGCCGTGTGTGCATGTAGTATATGTAGGTGTGAGTGGTGTGTTCATGTAGTATATGTAGTTGTGTGCATGTAGTATATGTAGATGTGAGTGGTGTGTGCATGTAGTATATGTAGGTATGAGCCGTGTGTGCATGTAGTATATGTAGGTGTGAGTGGTGTGTGCATGTAGTATATGTAGGTGTGAGCCATGTGTCCATGTAGTATATGTAGGTATGAGCCGTGTGTGCATGTAGTATATGTAGGTATGAGCCGTGTGTGCATGTAGTATATGTAGGTGTGAGTGGTGTGTGCATGTAGTATATGTAGGTATGAGCCGTGTGTGCATGTAGTATATGTAGGTGTGTGCATGTAGTATATGTAGGTATGAGCCGTGTGTGCATGTAGTATATGTAGATGTGAGTGGTGTGTGCATGTAGTATATGTAGGTATGAGCCGTGTGTGCATGTAGTATATGTAGGTGTGAGTGGTGTGTGCATGTAGTATATGTAGGTATGAGCCGTGTGTGCATGTAGTATATGTAGGTGTGTGCGTGTAGTATATGTAGGTATGAGCCGTGTGTGCATGTAGTATATGTAGGTATGAGCCGTGTGTGCATGTAGTATATGTAGGTGTGAGTGGTGTGTGCATGTAGTATATGTAGGTGTGAGTGGTGTGTGCATGTAGTATATGTAGGTGTGTGCATGTAGTATATGTAGGTATGAGCCGTGTGTGCATGTAGTATATGTAGGTGTGAGTGGTGTGTGCATGTAGTATATGTAGGTATGAGCCGTGTGTGCATGTAGTATATGTAGGTGTGAGTGGTGTGTTCATGTAGTATATGTAGGTGTGTGCATGTAGTATATGTAGATGTGAGTGGTGTGTGCATGTAGTATATGTAGGTGTGAGTGGTATGTGCATGTAGTATATGTAGGTGTGAGTGGTGTGTGCATGTAGTATATGTAGGTGTGAGCCGTGTGTGCATGTAGTATATGTAGGTGTGAGTGGTGTGTTCATGTAGTATATGTAGTTGTGTGCATGTAGTATATGTAGATGTGAGTGGTGTGTGCATGTAGTATATGTAGGTATGAGCCGTGTGTGCATGTAGTATATGTAGGTGTGAGTGGTGTGTGCATGTAGTATATGTAGGTGTGAGCCATGTGTCCATGTAGTATATGTAGGTATGAGCCGTGTGTGCATGTAGTATATGTAGGTATGAGCCGTGTGTGCATGTAGTATATGTAGGTGTGAGTGGTGTGTGCATGTAGTATATGTAGGTATGAGCCGTGTGTGCATGTAGTATATGTAGGGGGAGGTATGGTAGGTATGAGCCGTGTGTGCATGTAGAATGTAGGTGTGAGTGGTGTGTGCATGTAGTATATGTAGGTATGAGCCGTGTGTGCATGTAGTATATGTAGGTGTGAGTGGTGTGTGCATGTAGTATATGTAGGTATGAGCCGTGTGTGCTAGTAGTATGTAGGTGTGAGTGGTGTGTCATGTAGTATATGTAGGTGTGTGCATGTAGTATATGTAGATGTGAGTGGTGTGTGCATGTAGTATATGTAGGTGTGAGTGGTATGTGCATGTAGTATATGTAGGTGTGAGTGGTGTGTGCATGTAGTATATGTAGGTGTGAGCCGTGTGTGCATGTAGTATATGTAGGTGTGAGTGGTGTGTTCATGTAGTATATGCCGTGTGTGCATGTAGTATATGTAGATGTGAGTGGTGTGTGCATGTAGTATATGTAGGTATGAGCCGTGTGTGCATGTAGTATATGTAGGTGTGAGTGGTGTGTGCATGTAGTATATGTAGGTGTGAGCCGTGTGTCCATGTAGTATATGTAGGTATGAGCGGGGGGGGGGGCCGTGTGTGCATGTAGTATATGTAGGTGTGAGTGGTGTGTGCATGTAGTATATGAGGTGTGGCGCCGTGTGTGCATGTAGTATATGTAGGTGTGAGTGGTGTGTGCATGTAGTATATGTAGGTGTGTGCATGTAGTATATGTAGGTATGAGCCGTGTGTGCATGTAGTATATGTAGGTGTGAGTGGTGTGTGCATGTAGTATATGTAGGTATGAGCCGTGTGTGCATGTAGTATATGTAGGTGTGTGCATGTAGTATATGTAGGTATGAGCCGTGTGTGCATGTAGTATATGTAGATGTGCGTGGTGTGTGCATGTAGTTATGTAGGTATGGCGTATGTAGTGTGAGTGGTGTGTGCATGTAGTATATGTAGGTATGAGCCGTGTGTGCATGTAGTATATGTAGGTGTGAGTGGTGTGTGCGACTAAGTGTGTGCATGTAGTATATGTAGGTATGAGCCGTGTGTGCATGTAGTATATGTAGGTGTGTAGGTGTGTGGTGTGTGCATGTAGTATATGTAGGGGTGTGTGATGTGTGAGTGGTGTGTGCCTGTAGTACATTTAGATTTGAGCCGTGTGTGCATGTAGTATATGTAGGTATGAGCCGTGTGTGCATGTAGTATATGTAGGTATGAGCCATGTGTGCATGTAGTATATGTAGGTGTGAGTGGTGTGTGCATGTAGTATATGTAGGTGTGAGTGGTGTGTGCATGTAGTATATGTAGGTGTGAGTGGTGTGTGCATGTAGTATATGTAGGTGTGTGCATGTAGTATATGTAGGTATGAGCCGTGTGTGCATGTAGTATATGTAGGTGTGAGTGGTGTGTGCCTGTAGTACATTTAGATTTGAGCCGTGTGTGCATGTAGTATATGTAGATTTGAACGGTGTGTGCATTTAGTATATGTAAGTATAAGTAGTGAGTGCATGTAGTCAGGGCCAGTTTTAGAGAAAATGGGGCACTAAATTTTAAGACATACCCAGTTGCGAAACCCCCACCATAGTAGCTACTATGGGGCCCATGACCATAGGGGGCCTGGTGTGCCCCTGCTGCTTTTGTTTTTTTAAATAGGCCAATAACAACTGGAGTTACTCCAGCAAGTAACAGGTCCTATTTACTTACTAATCCCTGATCCTAACCATAGCCACCCCCGCTTCCCCTTCTGCCCTCCAGGGGGCCCCATGTGTCCCATATCACGTCGCTGACACTGAACAGCGTCAGGACTTTGCTGACAGGGACGTGATATGGAATATATGGGGATCAGTAAGTACTGCGATCTGTCTTGCCTATTAGTTTCGCTCGGACAGACTGCTATTATTATAGTCTGGGGTCTTTTCTGACCTCAGAGTATAATGCTCAGAGGCACAGGGGAGGTGAAAAAAAACCTTCTTACTTCTCCTGCGCTCCAACGCGAATTCCTGCTGTCTTCAGCCCTCTTCAATGTCACAGACAACACATGGGTCCGCCTGTTGTCGCTTACGCACAAGGACACCAACGTAACTCACATCTGTGATGTCATTGAGGAGGGTCGAAGACAGCAGTTAGTAGCGCTGGAGCACAGGAGAGGTAAGTAAGACCTTTTTTTTTTTTCACCTCCCCTGGGCCACCGAATTTTATACTCTGGGTTCTGAAGAAACTTCAATGTATAATTATAGTTCATGGGTTGTGATCCCCCAAAATTTTGGGTTCTGTCGAACCCAAAATTTTTGTAATATTTGCACCAAATACCATAGGGGACATTATACTGTGTGTAGGGGTCACTATGGGACATTATACTGTGTAAAGGGGCCACGATGGGACATTATACTGTGTGGAGGGATTGCTATGGGACATTATACTGTGTGGAGGGGCCACGATGGGACATTATACTGTGCGGAGGGGCCACTATGGGACATAATATTGTGTGTAGGGGTCACTATGGGACATTATACTGTGTGAAGGGGCCATGATGGAACATTATACGGGCAGGGGCCACATGGGACATTATACTGTGTGCAGGGGCCACTATGGGACATTATACTGTGTGCAGGGGCAGCTATGGGACATTATACTGTGCAGAGGGGCCACTATGGGACATTATACTGTGTGCAGGGGCCACTATGGGACATTATAATGTGTGCAGGGGTCACTATGGGACATTATACTGTGTGAAGGGGCCATGATGGAACATTATACTGTGTGTAGGGGCCACTATGGGATATTATACTGTGTGAAGGGGCCACTATGGGATATTATACTGTGTGCAGGGGCCATGATGGAACATTATACTGTGTGAAGGGGCCATGATGGAACATTATACTGTGTGCAGGGGCCACTATGGGACATAATACTGTGTGCAGGGGCAGCTATGGGACATTATACTGTGCGGAGGGGCCACTATGGGACATTATAATGTGTGGAGGGGTCACTATGGGACATTATACTGTGTGAAGGGGCCACTATGGGACATTATACTGTGCGGAGGGACCACTATGAGACATAATACTGTGTGCAGGGGCCACTATGGGACATTATACTGTGTGTAGGGGTCACTTGGGACATTATACTGTGCAGGGACCACTATGGGACATTATACTGTGTGCAGGGACCACTATGGGACATTATACTGTGTGTAGGGGCCACATGGGATTATACTGTGTGTAGGGGCACTATGGGACATTATACTGTGTGTAGGGGCCACTATGGGACATTATACTGTGTGCAGGGACCACTAGGACATTATACTGTGTGCAGGGGCCACTATGGGACATTATACTGTGTGCGGGGGCCACTATGGGACATTATACTGTGTGCAGGGGTCACTATGGGATATTATACTGTGTGCAGGGACCACTATGGGACATTATACTGTGTGCAGGGGCCACTATGGGATATTATACTGTGTGTAGGGGTCACTATGGGATATTATACTGTGTGTAGGGGCCACTATGGGACATTATACTGTGTGTAAATTGGACATTATACTATGTTGTGTTCAGGAAAGGAGGTGCTAAGCTGTGGGGATCATAAGTCTTTTGTTTACTATGGAGTCCAGTCTTTGCTAGTTACGCCCCTGTATATATAATATATGTATATTTATGTGTGTGTATATATGTATATATAATATATAAATAAATATATGTGTGTGTATAATGTATCTATATTTGGGGGCACACTCAGTTTCTACATTGAGCACTTCTATTTATACAGATGAAAGCGTTCATTGCACTGTTAAAAGTATCAGACTCTGTTCACATGCTGGAATCTGGCGCTGATTTTGCAGCAGATTTCACACTCAGATCAGTGGCAGATTCTTCCCTCATTCTGTTTCCCATTGAGAACAATTGGAGGTTGGAAAAAAAAAAAAAGTGTCCTGCTGGGTTTTGCTGCGGATTCCGTAGCTGATTCATAGGGCGTGACCTGAGACTCCCCATTAATTGGGACCTAATCAGTGGTGGGAGCCACAACGGGATGCTGGCGCTGTGCAGCATGAGCCGGGGGAGTCCGGGGCACGTCGCCTCTGACGTCTGAGCAGCTTCTATCTACTTGTATGGACTGGTCTGTATTACACGCCAGGAGATCGGCCTCAGTAAGAAATCTCCTCATTTTGGTTATTTTTTTTGCTGTCGTGCACAGGAGTTTCTCCAAAAGGGGCCACTAAGGCTCTGTCACCCAAGGACCCGCACAAACCTGGAGCCTGCGTATACATACAGTATAGACACATATATATAAACAAACTGTGTATAGGAGACGGACAACATGTGGGTGTGTAGTTGTGTTGTCATTGTATAACTGTGTATGTGCATGTACATAATGACTGGATGTGTGTAATTGTGTGGCTGTAGCTGCGTTTCTATGTGTACATGTAAGTACATTGTAAGACTGTAGATGTTCTGGGCTGTCTGTATGTAAGTGTGTTTGTGTGTATGTATGTTGTATGATTGTAGGTGTGTGTGTGTGTACATTGTATTATAGGACTGTATGTATGTACGATATGTATATGAATGTAGATGTTTGTGCGTACGTATGTACATTGTATTGTTGTAAGTGTATTTGTGTGTATGTATGTTGTATGATTGTAGGTTTGTTTTGGATAAATGTATGTTGTATAACTGTGTGTATGATTGTGGGTGTGTTTGTGATTGTATGATTGTGGGTGTGTTTGTGTACATTGTATTATTGTAGAAGTGATTTGTGCGTACGTATGTATATTGTATTGTTGTAAGTGTGTTTGTGTGTATGTATGTTGTATGATTGTAGGTGTGTCTGTGTGTGTAAATGGATGTATGATGGAGGTGTGTGAGTATGATTGTGGGTGTGTTTGTGATTGTATGATTGTGGGTGTGTTTGTGATTGTATGATTGTGGGTGTGTTTGTGATTGTATGATTGTGAGTGTGTTGTGATTGTAGATTGTGGGTGTGTTGTGATTGTATGATTGTGGGTGTGTTTGTGTACATTGTATGATTGTAGAAGTGATTTGTGCGTACGTATATATATTTTTTTTTTTTAAGTTTTTGTGTGTTTGTGATTGTATGATTGTGGGTGTGTTTGGTAAATGATGTGTATAACTTGTGTATGATTGTGGGTGTGTTTGTGATTGTATGATTGTGGGTGTGTTTGTGTACATTGTAAGAAAGGAGGCGTATATTGTATTGTTGAAGTGGTTTGTGTGTATGTTGTTGTATGATTGTAGGTGTGTCTGTGTGTGTAAATGGTATGTATATTGTATTGTTGTAAGTGTGTTTGTGTGTATGTATGTTGTATGAGTGTAGGTGTGTCTGTGTGTGTAAATGGATGTATGATTGTGAGTGTGTTTGTGATTGTATGATTGTGGGTGTGTTTGTGATTGTATGATTGTGGGTGTGTTTGTGATTGTATGATTGTGGGTGTGTTTGTGATTGTATGATTGTGAGTGTGTTTGTGATTGTATGATTGTGGGTGTGTTTGTGATTGTATGATTGTGGGTGTGTTTGTGTACATTGTATTATTGTAGAAGTGATTTGTGCGTACGTATGTATATTGTATTGTTGTAAGTGTATTTGTGTGTATGTATGTTGTATGATTGTAGGTTTGTTTTGGATAAATGTATGTTGTATAACTGTGTGTATGATTGTGGGTGTGTTTGTGATTGTATGATTGTGGGTGTGTTTGTGTACATTGTATTATTGTAGTAGTGATTTGTGTGTACGTATGTACATTGTATTGTTGTAAGTGTGTTTGTGTGTATGTATGTTGTATGATTGTAGGTGTGTCCGTGTGTGTAAATGGATGTATGATTGTGAGTGTGTTTGTAGAAGTGTGGACATATATCCATTTGCAGTGTGTGTATATACATGAGTGTTATACACTGACAGTCAGCAGAGATGTTGACAGCGCTGTGAAGCAGCGGGACATTGTGGCGCCTCCGCTGATACAAGCAGCAGGTGACAAATGTTCTCTGGGAGGGAGTGTGATGTGTGATTACACGGAGTCTAATGAGACGACACATGTGAAGCTGCGCGGAGGTGCCGGCGCGTCTGACAGGCCTCATTGGACATAATGCAGATTTGATGTTGCACAATCGCACAATAACCATCAACATGAAGAATGGAATCTCCTGCCGGTACAAGGAGACGTGTTCATGGCATACATTGTATTGTGCATCACATTTGGGTGAAATTCAAATATTGAGCTCAGAACGAACAAGTAATAATAGTGTGAACAGCGACAGAGGACGCAAAATCCCGAGTCTGTCATCTCTTCTTAGTAATGGCAGCTCAATGAGCCAGAAACACTAAAGAGACCCAAACAGTGAAATAAGTGACTAAAAACCGAAAGAGAACTATCTGACACTGGGACTGGCATAATACACACAGTGATGTCACAGTACAGGATAATACACACAGTGATGTCACAGTACACAGATAATACACCGCCCCCACAGTGATGTCACAGTACAGAGATAATACACACAGTGATGTCACAGTACAGAGATAATACACACAGTGATGTCACAGTACAGAGATAATACACACAGTGATGTCACAGTACAGAGATAATACACACAGTGATGTCACAGTACAGAGATAATACACACAGTGATGTCATAGTACAGAGATAATACACACAGTGATGTCACAGTACAGGGATAATACACACAGTGATGTCACACTACACAAATAATACACACAGTGATGTCACAGTACAGAGATAATACACACAGTGATGTACACCCCCCCCCATACAGATTCCACAGTACAGATATAATACACACAGTGATGTCACAGTACAGAGATAATACACCCAGTGATGTCACAGTACAGAGATAATACACACAGTGATGTCATAGTACAGGATAATACAGTGATGTCACAGTACAGGATAATACACACAGCGATGTCACAGTACAGGGATAATACACACAGCGATGTCACAGTACAGGGATAATATACACAGTGATGTCACAGTACAGGATAATACAAACAGTGATGTCACAGTACAGGGATAATACACACGGCGATGTCACAGTACAGATATAATACACACGGGTCCCGATGTCACAGTACAGGGATAATACACACAGTGATGTCACAGTACAGGGATAATACACACAGCGATGTCACAGTACAGGGATAATACACACAGCGATGTCACAGTACAGGGGTAATAACACAGTGATGTCACAGTACAGGGATAATACACACAGCGATGTCACAGTACTGAGATAATACACACAGCGATGTCACAGTACAGGGGTAATACACACAGCGATGTCACAGTACAGGGATAATACACACAGCGATGTCACAGTACTGAGATAATACACACAGCGATGTCACAGTACAGGGATAATACACACAGTGATGTCACAGACAGGAGGGTACAGTACAGGATAATACACACAGTGATGTCACAGTACAGAGATAATACACACAGTGATGTCACAGTACAGGGATAATACACACAGTGATGTCACAGTACAGGGATAATACACACAGCGATGTCACAGTACAGGGATAATACACACAGCGATGTCACAGTACAGGGATAATACACACTGCGATGTCACAGTACAGGGATAATACACACAGTGATGTCACAGTACAGAGATAATACACAGTGATGTCACAGTACAGAGATAATACACACAGCGATGTCACAGTACAGGGATAATACACACAGTGATGTCACAGTACAGGATAATACACACAGTGATGTCACAGTACAGAGATAATACACACAGTGATGTCACAGTACAGGGATAATATACACAGTGATGTCACAGTACAGATATAATACACACGGCGATGTCACAGTACACGGATAATACACACAGTGATGTCACAGCACAAGGGTATCCACATCCATACATTATATCTAGATACATTGGAGGATATGTCACCATGACTGTAGTTATTGGTATATAGCTCTAGTTATATCCATGCCCATACATTATATCTAGATACATTGAAGGGCATCTCATCTGGGTTTCATCATAATCTTATTTACAATGCCTTTGTTCTTGTGTCTCCTTTTGTGTCTTCTTCTCAGCAGGAGATCTTTCTGAGACCTTCAGGTCCTATTTGATATGTAGATGGAGCAGGAAGGATAAGATCTTTGTTTCTAAGTAAAATGGGAGAACTTAGATGCTATCTGCTGATCCTTAGGATATGCAGATGTGATCCCCTGGGTTGTTGGACTGGTTTTCCTTGCTGGTGTTATATTTCTTCTTTGTGTCCAGAGGAGTCATTGTTTACTGTGAGGCTAGCATTGTATGTGACCAGTATCTGACCATGGGGTCCGGCCAGGCGACCTCCCTCAGCATATGGAAGAATGAAGATCCTTCCCAACCACCAACATTACAACAATACTAGTGAATCACCCAATCAGCAGGCGGCTTTAGTGTTACAACGTTGTGTTATCCAATGAGATCTCCTCCACATGGTAGTCAAAGAGTACATTGTGTATATGAGGATATCATCATATATGTAGCATCACATACAGCCTGCTTGGAGAACTGGTGGAAGAATCCCTCTGACTCTTCATCCACATTTACCTTACCCAAGATCCATCCTACTGGCCAAAGTGGAGGAGAGCCCTGAACATCTATCTACCTGAGGTGGTGTCTGCGCTGTCGACTTCCTGACTATCTGCATCATCATGTTCGTCATCACCATCACCTTTCTTATTGTCATCAACTCCCTCATCATAATATACGTCATCATGATCCCCATCAGCATCATCGAAACGGCCGTCTTCACTGTCCTCCTCTTATCAAGATTATTATCATATTCAGGATCATCACCTTCACCTCCGTGGTCAGTACCAGCAACCTCGCTATCCTCATCACTGTGACTTCACTTATTCAAGTTTCATAAAAACTTTGGAAGACAAAAACTAAAATATAAAGGAGGAAATCTTGAACAAATGAAAAGGAAGATGAAACTTTTTCTGCTGAAGTCAGAATTGGCTCCTGTTCATATTGCAGGTTTTTAGTTACAGAATGGATGTGGCTCATATCATGGAGATTTTCCCTTTAACTTAGTATCTCTGTTTTTCAGTGGGGCATCATTTTAGGGGGTCTTGCTCACAGAGGTGGGGGGGCATTGGTGGTGTTCATAGAGGACAGGAGAAGGGTGGCCCAAAGGAGAGAAAAACCCCCATCATGTCGCCATGACAGACACTGGTGCCCCCATCCTGCCATCACAACAGACACTATGGTGTCCCCATCATGTCGCCATGACAGACACTATGGTGCCCCCATCACATGTTTATGACTTTATCAATTTTCATCTATGCAATTTTTAAGCTCCCATTATGGGCCTGTAAAAGACCTTCTCTCCCCAGGAGCCCCATAGAAGCTGCTATCTACAGCGGTGGTCACCATTATTGTTAGCCACTATGGGGGATTTGCATAAGGCAAAGCGATGGAGAACCGTCCTGCTTAGCAGATGAAGCCCTTTCTATAACTCTCAGAGCCCAAGAAATATATTAAAAAAATTACCCTTTATTAAGAGGAACTTGCAAGATATGACATGAACAACATCCGGCATTATCATCCACAGCACCTGGCGGCATGCCCGAGAATCTTCTACCTAAACTCTTACCACACTTACACTGGGCCCAAGTCTTCATATCTGCAACCCAAACTCCCAAAGCTGGAACTTAACGTCATCCACACCCAGTGACTGACTGGCCCTCCAGATTACCAGAGGATCCTCCAGGGGCCCAGGCTCTAATACAAGAAGGGTCCAGCAGAAGACGCCCACATTGCAAGGACGCTATGGTCTATTTCCTAGGGGTTGATGTAATCAATCATTTTATGTGCAGGGCCCAAAAAACCTCAGTCTGACCCTGCCACATACAACACTACAAGAAGTGCTCCACCAAATAGAAGTGGGACAAACCATTCTCAAGTTACAAAGTCCCTAAAATGATAAGAAATGTCTTTTATTGCTCTTTATTTTGCCTTCACTTTGTTTCACAGACGTTTTACTATGTTATGAATGGAATTCTGAACTTTGTGTATTACATCATTTAATAAACACAGGTTAATGAAAAATACAATAATGATGTGTTATTATTAGTATTAGTATTTTGCTTTAATATTATCATTATTATTAGTATATTAGTATTATTAGCAATATATTATTTATTATTATTATTATTAGTTGTAGTATATTATTAATATTAGTAGTAATATATTTATTAGTAGTAGTAGTAGTAATATTATTATTTGTAATATATTAGTATATTAGTATTATTAGTAATATGTTATTATTATTAGTAGTAGTAATATTAGTATTATTAGTAATATATTATTATTAGTTGTAGTATATTATTAATATTAGTAGTAAGATATTTATTAGTAGTAGTAGTAGTAGCAATATCAGTATTATTAGTAATATATCATTATTATTAGTAGTAGCAGTAGTAGTAATATATTATTATTATTAGTAGTAGTAGTAGTAGTAGTAGTAGTAGTAATATTAGTATTATTAGTAATATGTTATTATTAGTAATTTATTATTATTAGTAGTAATATATTTATTATTATTATTATCGCACAAGGAAATCACAAAGAATCACCAAGTAATGGGAGACGTCGAACATAAGGTCAAACCTAAGGGCTTTCATAAAACCTCCAACCCCCGTCACACCAGCTTGGGGATCTGGAACAGCAGGGAGTTATTTCTTTTAGTTTTTTCTTTTAATTGCAGTAATTGATGTCATTTACTGATCTCCAGGATGAGGATTATGAGACTGTAAGGCCGGGGGCCACACGTGGGGTAAACAGCGAGGCAAAAACCGCAGCGCTTTACAGTCCCTGTAAACTGGATGGGATTCTAGCAAATTCCATCCACACATAGCAGAAAAATATGCGCAGTGGAAATGCTGAGATTTCACGTTTTTGGAAATTGCAGCATGTCAATTATATCAACACCAGCGGATTCCCTATAGGAATAATTAAAAGCACTGCGGGAAAACCGTGATGCATTTCCGTCGTGGTTTTTCTCGCAGAGCTTTTTCACTGAGGCCTGCTACATGAGGCTTAGCCTTAAAGGGTAATGCAGGTTTGTATAAACTTCATAAAGGGATTTTAGGCATTCCCTCTGGGTTTGAGGGGTTCCTTTAAAGGGCGTCCTGTCACTGGGACCTATATAGGTCAACTGTGATCTGAGTACGAAGCCAGCAGCAAGTGTTACATACTGCAGCGCCACCACAGGTGGAAAAAAGCATTACACAATCCTCACTGAAATCTATATTCTGTGTATGCAGTGCATGGACATGGTGGGTCCTCCAGGCAGAGAGACACTCTTTACAGCTGCTGTCTGCTCCAGCTCACTGACACCTCCCCTGCATTCAGGAACATCTCAAAGGCTGCAGGAAACCGGCTGAATCAAAAAGTCTGAACTAAATATCTAACATGGCCTGTGTCCAGCCCTGAGGCAGGATAATGGGAGTTGTAGAGGACTTCATACATGGGGCTGTCTGGTATTCACGATCGTTCCACCCCCAGCCTGACTTGGTACTAAGGATCTCCTTTATAGGTGCCTGCAGGGGTCAAACTTTGCTGCCCCTATCAGGGGTTGTTCATAAATAGTGAAGCACTGGGGTTATACAGTATGTATAAGGAGCAAAGGAAGGGGTGCGAAGAGAGGCCGAGCCCTGAACACCCCATAGTCAAATGTAAGGAGAAGAAGCACAGCACTGCTTGTGGGTCCCAAGGTGAAGAAGACTGGCCCCTGTCCTGGTAAATACACCTCTTATACTGAGAGCTGGCGCTCCAATCCTTCTGTCTCTTCAGGTCATCCCAGACAGACTGGATGATGTTGAGATCAGTGCCATATCATCACTTTAGAAGCCGATCAGCAGGGGACCGGGCAGTATTAGAGGCGGAGCAGCAGGGGACCCGGCAGTATCAGAAGCAGAGCAGCAGGGGATCGGGCAGTATCAGAAGCAGTGCAGCAGGGGATCGGGCAGTATTAGAGGCGGAGCAGCAGGGGATCGGGCAGTATTAGAGGCAGTGCAGCAGGGGATCGGGTAGTATTAGAAGCAGTGCAGCAGGGGATCGGGCAGTATTAGAAGCAGAGCAGCAGGGGATCGGGCAGTATTAGAGGCGGAGCAGCAGGGGATCGGGCAGTATTAGAGGCGGAGCAGCAGGGGAACGGGTAGTATTAGAAGCAGTGCAGCAGGGGATCGGGTAGTATTAGAAGCAGAGCAGCAGGGGATCGGGCAGTATTAGAAGCAGAGCAGCAGGGGATCGGGCAGTATCAGAAGCAGAGCAGCAGGGGATCGGGCAGTATCAGAAGCAGAGCAGCAGGGGATCGGGCAGTATCAGAAGCAGAGCAGCAGGGGATCGGGCAGTATCAGAAGCAGACCAGCAGGGGATCGGGCAGTATTAGAAGCAGAGCAGCAGGGGACCGGGCAGTATTAGAAGCAGAGCAGCAGGGGATCGGGCAGTATTAGAGGCGGAGCAGCAGGGGATCGGGCAGTATTAGAAGCAGAGCAGCAGGGGATCGGGCAGTATCAGAAGCAGAGCAGCAGGGGATCGGGCAGTATCAGAAGCAGAGCAGCAGGGGATCGGGCAGTATTAGAAGCAGAGCAGCAGGGGATCGGGCAGTATTAGAGGCGGAGCAGCAGGGGATCGGGCAGTAATAGAAGCAGAGCAGCAGGGGATCGGGCAGTATCAGAAGCAGAGCAGCAGGGGATCGGGCAGTATCAGAAGCAGAGCAGCAGGGGATCGGGCAGTATCAGAAGCAGAGCAGCAGGGGATCGGGCAGTATCAGAAGCAGAGCAGCAGGGGACCGGGCAGTATTAGAGGCAGAGCAGCAGGGGATCGGGCAGTATCAGAAGCAGAGCAGCAGGGGATCGGGCAGTATCAGAAGCAGAGCAGCAGGGGATCAGGCAGTATCAGAAGCAGAGCAGCAGGGGATCGGACAGTATTAGAGGCGGAGCAGCAGGGGACCCGGCAGTATTAGAAGCAGATCAGCAGGGGATCGGGCAGTATTAGAAGCAGAGCAGCAGGGGATCGGGCAGTATTAGAGGCGGAGCAGCAGGGGATCGGGCAGTATCAGAAGCAGAGCAGCAGGGGATCGGGCAGTATCAGAAGCAGTGCAGCAGGGGATCGGGCAGTATCAGAAGCAGAGCAGCAGGGGATCGGGCAGTATTAGAAGCAGAGCAGCAGGGGATCGGGCAGTATCAGAAGCAGAGCAGCAGGGGATCGGGCAGTATTAGAAGCAGAGCAGCAGGGGATCGGGTAGTATTAGAGGCAGAGCAGCAGGGGATCGGGTAGTATTAGAAGCAGAGCAGCAGGGGATCGGGCAGTATCAGAAGCAGTGCAGCAGGGGATCGGGCAGTATTAGAAGCAGAGCAGCAGGGGATCGGGCAGTATCAGAAGCAGAGCAGCAGGGGATCGGGCAGTATCAGAAGCAGAGCAGCAGGGGATCGAGCAGTATCAGAAGCAGAGCAGCAGGGGATCGGGCAGTATTAGAAGCAGAGCAGCAGGGGACCGGGCAGTATCAGAAGCAGAGCAGCAGGGGATCGAGCAGTATCAGAAGCAGAGCAGCAGGGGATCGGGCAGTATTAGAAGCAGAGCAGCAGGGGACCGGGCAGTATCAGAAGCAGAGCAGCAGGGGATCGGGCAGTATCAGAAGCAGTGCAGCAGGGGATCGGGCAGTATCAGAGGCGGAGCAGCAGGGGATTGGGCAGTATTAGAAGCAGAGCAGCAGGGGATTGGGCAGTATTAGAAGCAGAGCAGCAGGGGATCGGGCAGTATTAGAAGCAGAGCAGCAGGGGATCGGGCA
The DNA here is from genome assembly GCA_947044405.1 of Leptodactylus fallax. Lineage (NCBI taxonomy): Eukaryota > Metazoa > Chordata > Amphibia > Anura > Leptodactylidae > Leptodactylus > Leptodactylus fallax. The sequence continues at coordinate 129,144 of CAMRHE010001092.1, forward strand.
GTATTAGAAGCAGAGCAGCAGGGGATCGGGCAGTATTAGAGGCGGAGCAGCAGGGGATCGGGCAGTATTAGAAGCAGAGCAGCAGGGGATCGGGCAGTATTAGAAGCAGTGCAGCAGGGGATCGGGCAGTATTAGAAGCAGAGCAGCAGGGGATCGGGCAGTATTAGAAGCAGAGCAGCAGGGGATCGGGCAGTATTAGAGGCGGAGCAGCAGGGGATCGGGCAGTATTAGAAGCAGAGCAGCAGGGGATCGGGCAGTATTAGAAGCAGTGCAGCAGGGGATCGGGCAGTATTAGAAGCAGAGCAGCAGGGGATCGGGCAGTATCAGAAGCAGAGCAGCAGGGGATCGGGCAGTATTAGAAGCAGAGCAGCAGGGGATCGGGCAGTATCAGAAGCAGAGCAGCAGGGGGTCGGGCAGTATTAGAAGCAGAGCAGCAGGGGATCGGGCAGTATCAGAAGCAGAGCAGCAGGGGATCGGGCAGTATCAGAAGCAGTGCAGCAGGGGATCGGGCAGTATTAGAGGCGGAGCAGCAGGGGATCGGGCAGTATTAGAAGCAGAGCAGCAGGGGATCGGGCAGTATTAGAAGCAGAGCAGCAGGGGATCGGGCAGTATTAGAAGCAGAGCAGCAGGGGATCGGGCAATATTAGAGGCGGAGCAGCAGGGGATCGGGCAGTATTAGAAGCAGAGCAGCAGGGGATCGGGCAGTATTAGAAGCAGAGCAGCAGGGGATCGGGCAGTATCAGAAGCAGAGCAGCAGGGGATCGGGCAGTATTAGAGGCGGAGCAGCAGGGGATCGGGCAGTATTAGAAGCAGAGCAGCAGGGGATCGGGCAGTATTAGAAGCAGAGCAGCAGGGGATCGGGCAGTATCAGAAGCAGAGCAGCAGGGGATCGGGCAGTATCAGAAGCAGAGCAGCAGGGGATCGGGCAGTATCAGAAGCAGAGCAGCAGGAGATCGGGCAGTATGAGAAGCAGAGCAGCAGGGGATCGGGCAGTATTAGAAGCAGAGCAGCAGGGGATCGGGCAGTATCAGAAGCAGAGCAGCAGGGGATCGGGCAGTATCAGAAGCAGAGCAGCAGGGGATCGGGCAGTATCAGAAGCAGAGCAGCAGGGGATCGGGCAGTATCAGAAGCAGAGCAGCAGGGGATCGGGCAGTATCAGAAGCAGAGCAGCAGGGGATCGGGCAGTATCAGAAGCAGAGCAGCAGGGGATCGGGCAGTATTAGAAGCAGAGCAGCAGGGGACCGGGCAGTATCAGAAGCAGTGCAGCAGGGGATCGGGCAGTATTAGAGGCGGAGCAGCAGGGGATCGGGCAGTATTAGAAGCAGAGCAGCAGGGGATCGGGCAGTATTAGAAGCAGAGCAGCAGGGGATCGGGCAGTATTAGAGGCGGAGCAGCAGGGGATCGGGCAGTATTAGAAGCAGAGCAGCAGGGGATCGGGCAGTATTAGAAGCAGAGCAGCAGGGGATCGGGCAGTATCAGAAGCAGAGCAGCAGGGGATCGGGCAGTATTGGAGGCGGAGAAGCAGGGGGTCGGGCAGTATTAGAAGCAGAGCAGCAGGGGATCGGGCAGTATCAGAAGCAGAGCAGCAGGGGATCGGGCAGTATTAGAGGCGGAGCAGCAGGGGATCGGGCAGTATTAGAGGCGGAGCAGCAGGGGATCGGGCAGTATTAGAAGCAGAGCAGCAGGGGACTGGGGTTGGGGAGTGACAAGTATTTTTTAATGCACTCATCAGTGATTTTGCATAAATTTTCTCCGCAGGTAAATACCAAACTTAGAGGAGAAAAAAAAAACAAAAGCCAAACCAGGCTAAGAGAAAAAGGAGTATCATGAAACCCAGGTGGAGTGGAGAAAGCTTCAGAGATCTGAGTCCGGCTGTGTCCCTGAATGTAGCCTGTAACAAGACACTCCGCCATTGTCACCCTTACAATCTGAAGATTATTTGCATTATATTTTTCCTGCATGGAGATATTACTGATCAAAAAGGGATTGCCAAGGCTTAGGAAAATGATCTGCTTTTTTACCCCATAGAAATAGCGCCACTCTGGTCTATAGGCTGTGTTTGGTATTGCACATTAACTCCAAGTGAAGAGTAGACACAGTAAATGGACAAAAGTGATGACTGCACACGGGATAGAAGACCAGGACAATGTCCACGCTCACTAATGTGTCAACTACTTAGTGATGCTTTTAAAGAAACCTAAATAATGGAATCTGCAACTGAGGCTCCTACTGGACAAAGCCTAAGATTGCACTGAAGAGGTTAATTGGTCTGCTGCCAGTGAGCTTGGTGCTTGTCACAAGTAGCACACAGCTCCGACCCACTCCCCTTATGTCTGCTCAGCAGAAAATACACAGGATGTAGAATACTGAGATGTGAAATGTCTGTAGGCAGCAGGTAAGGCTGAGCTATCCCAGGACTCTCCACCACACTCCGGCCTCCATCACCTCCTGATCTTCACCACACTCCGGCCTCCACCAACTCCTGATCTTCACCACACTCCGGCCTCCACCAACTCCTGATCTTCACCACACTCCGGCCTCCATCACCTCCTGGCCTTCACCACACTCCGGCCTCCATCAACTCCTGATCTTCACCACACTCCGGCCTCCACCAACTCCTGATCTTCACCACACTCCGGCCTCCACCAACTCCTGATCTTCACCACACTCCGGCCTCCATCACCTCCTGGCCTTCAACACCTTCCGGCCTCCACCACCTTCCGGCTTCCACCACCTCCTGATCTTCACCAACTTCTGGCCTCCACCTTCCGGCCTCCTGGCTTCTAGCATCCGCCTCGATTGCTGGCAGCAGCCACCACAGCAGCAGATGATGGAGCCGAGGACTTGGCCTTAATGTTCAATCTTCATTTTGTACTATTTTATTTCTCTTCTTTTTTCCCTTCTTTTTATTATCTCCAATCATCATTTTTTCTGACTTTACAATCTGAGAATCTCATAAAAAACAACCAGAGAAATTGTTGATGAAGCGACGCCGCAGACACTGGAGTTAAATGAAGTATTGATTTTAAGAGGCCGACACGCCAAATTTCGCTCTGTGATCCCACAAAGGCAATTTTTTTTTCTCTAAATGTAAAATTGAACGGTAGAACATTAGATATAAATAAATGGTGCTCACCGTGCAGTGACAGCGAGAAGCTCCAGGCAAATCCTCCCGCTTAGCATCCAGAAGTTACTACAAGGACAGCGCTAATTTCTGCAGCCATACATCACTGCACACACTACCTACCGGCCCACACCGCTGCAAAACGTGAGACATGGCGACATATACGGCCGGGAGAGAGGGGAAGGTGTAGGCAAGTCATCTCTATAATACACCATAGTAACAATGTGTCCTGTATATATTATACTGGAGGGACCGCTCATTATACTACATGTAAACCACTGCCAGGACTGGGGCATGTAATAAGAAAATTAGGGAGTAGAGAGAGATAGGAAGAGGAGGAGGAGAGAGGGGAAGGTGTAGGGGAGTCATCTGTATAATACGCCATAGTAACAATGTGTCCTGTATATATTATACTGGAGGGACCGCTCATTATACTACATGTAAATCACTGCCAGGACTGGGGCATGTAATAAGATCAGGGAGTAGAGAGAGATAGGAAGAGGAGGAGGAGAGAGGGGAAGGTGTAGACGAGTCATCTGTATAATACGCCATAGTAACAATGTGTCCTGTATATATTATACTGGAGGGACCGCTCATTATACTACATGTAAATCACTGCCAGGACTGGGGCATGTAATAAAAGATCAGGGAGTAGAGAGAGATAGGAAGAGGAGGAGGAGAGAGGGGAAGGTGTAGGGGAGTCATCTGTATAATACGCCATAGTAACAATGTGTCCTGTATATATTATACTGGAGGGACCGCTCATTATACTACATGTAAATCACTGCCAGGACTGGGGCATGTAATAAGATCAGGGAGTAGAAAGAGATAGGAAGAGGAGGAGGAGAGAGGGGAAGGTGTAGGGGAGTCATCTGTATAATACGCCATAGTAACAATGTGTCCTGTATATATTATACTGGAGGGACCGCTCATTATACTACATGTAAAACACTGCCAGGACTGGGGCATGTAATAAGAAGATTAGGGAGTGGAGAGAGATAGGAAGAGGAGGAGGAGAGAGGGGAAGGTGTAGGCGAGTCATCTGTATAATACGCCATAGTAACAATGTGTCCTGTATATATTATACTGGAGGGACCGCTCATTATACTACATGTAAATCACTGCCAGGACTGGGGCATGTAATAAGAAGATCAGGGAGTAGAGAGAGATAGGAAGAGGAGGAGGAGAGAGAGGGAAGGTGTAGGCGAGTCATCTGTATAATACGCCATAGTAACAATGTGTCCTGTATATATTATACTGGAGGGACCGCTCATTATACTACATGTAAATCACTGCCAGGACTGGGGCATGTAATAAGATCAGGGAGTAGAGAGAGATAGGAAGAGGAGGAGGAGAGAGGGGAAGGTGTAGGGGAGTCATCTGTTTAATACGCCATAGTAACAATGTGTCCTGTATATATTATTCTGGAGGGACCGCTCATTATACTACATGTAAATCACTGCCAGGACTGGGGCATGTAATAAGAAGATTAGGGAGTAGAGAGAGATAGGAAGAGGAGGAGGAGAGAGGGGAAGGTGTAGGGGAGTCATCTGTATAATACGCCATAGTAACAATGTGTCCTGTATATATTATACTGGAGGGACCGCTCATTATACTACATGTAAATCACTGCCAGGACTGGGGCATGTAATAAGAAGATTAGGGAGTAGAGAAAGATAGGAAGAGGAGGAGGAGAGAGGGGAAGGTGTAGGGGAGTCATCTGTATAATACGCCATAGTAACAATGTGTCCTGTATATATTATACTGGAGGGACCGCTCATTATACTACATGTAAATCACTGGCAGGACTGGGGCATGTAATAAGATCAGGGAGTAGAGAGAGATAGGAAGAGGAGGAAGAGAGAGGGGAAGGTGTAGGGGAGTCATCTGTATAATACACCATAGTAACAATGTGTCCTGTATATATTATACTGGAGGGACCGCTCATTATACTACATGTAAATCACTGCCAGGACTGGGGCATGTAATAAGAATCAGGGAGTAGAGAGAGATAGGAAGAGGAGGAGGAGAGAGGGGAAGGTGTAGGGGAGTCATCTGTATAATACGCCATAGTAACAATGTGTCCTGTATATATTATACTGGAGGGACCGCTCATTCTACTACATGTAAATCACTGCCAGGACTGGGGCATGTAATAAGATCAGGGAGTACAGAGAGATAGGAAGAGGAGGAGGAGAGAGGGGAAGGTGTAGGGGAGTCATCTGTATAATACGCCATAGTAACAATGTGTCCTGTATATATTATACTGGAGGGACCGCTCATTATACTACATGTAAATCACTGCCAGGACTGGGGCATGTAATAAGAAGATTAGGGAGTAGAGAGAGATAGGAAGAGGAGGAGGAGAGAGGGGAACGTGTAGGGGAGTCTTCTGTTTAATACGCCATAGTAACAATGTGTCCTGTATATATTATACTGGAGGGACCGCTCATTATACTACATGTAAACCACTGCCAGGACTGGGGCATGTAATAAGAAGATTAGGGAGTAGAGAGAGATAAGAAGAGGAGGAGGAGAGAGGGGAAGGTGTAGGGGAGTCATCTGTATAATACGCCATAGTAACAATGTGTCCTGTATATATTATACTGGAGGGACCGCTCATTATACTACATGTAAATCACTGCCAGGACTGGGGCATGTAATAAGATAAGGGAGTAGAGAGAGATAGGAAGAGGAGGAGGAGAGAGGGGAAGGTGTAGGGGAGTCATCTGTATAATACGCCATAGTAACAATGTGTCCTGTATATATTATACTGGAGGGACCGCTCATTATACTACATGTAAATCACTGCCAGGACTGGGGCATGTAATAAGATCAGGGAGTAGAGAGAGATAGGAAGAGGAGGAGGAGAGAGAGGGAAGGTGTAGGGGAGTCATCTGTATAATACACCATAGTAACAATGTGTCCTGTATATATTATACTGGAGGGACCGCTCATTATACTACATGTAAATCACTGCCAGGACTGGGGCATGTAATAAGATCATGGAGTAGAGAGAGATAGGAAGAGGAGGAGGAGAGAGGGGAAGGTGTAGGCGAGTCATCTGTATAATACGCCATAGTAACAATGTGTCCTGTATATATTATACTGGAGGGACCGCTCATTATACTACATGTAAATCACTGCCAGGAGTGGGGCATGTAATAAGAAGATCAGGGAGTAGAGAGAGATAGGAAGAGGAGGAGGAGAGAGGGGAAGGTGTAGGCGAGTCATCTGTATAATACGCCATAGTAACAATGTGTCCTGTATATATTATACTGGAGGGACCGCTCATTATACTACATGTAAATCACTGCCAGGACTGGGGCATGTAATAAGAAGATTAGGGAGTAGAGAGAGATAGGAAGAGGAGGAGGAGAGAGGGGAAGGTGTAGGGGAGTCATCTGTATAATACGCCATAGTAACAATGTGTCCTGTATATATTATACTGGAGGGACCGCTCATTATACTACATGTAAATCACTGCCAGGACTGGGGCATGTAATAAGATCAGGGAGTAGAAAGAGATAGGAAGAGGAGGAGGAGAGAGGGGAAGGTGTAGGGGAGTCATCTGTATAATACGCCATAGTAACAATGTGTCCTGTATATATTATACTGGAGGGACCGCTCATTATACTACATGTAAATCACTGCCAGGACTGGGGCATGTAATAAGATCAGGGAGTAGAGAGAGATAGGAAGAGGAGAGGAGGAGAGAGGGGAAGGTGTAGGGGAGTCATCTGTATAATACGCCATAGTAACAATGTGTCCTGTATATATTATACTGGAGGGACCGCTCATTATACTACATGTAAATCACTGCCAGGACTGGGGCATGTAATAAGAAGATTAGGGAGTGGAGAGAGATAGGAAGAGGAGGAGGAGAGAGGGGAAGGTGTAGGCGAGTCATCTGTATAATACGCCATAGTAACAATGTGTCCTGTATATATTATACTGGAGGGACCGCTCATTATACTACATGTAAATCACTGCCAGGACTGGGGCATGTAATAAGATCAGGGAGTAGAGAGAGATAGGAAGAGGAGGAGGAGAGAGGGGAAGGTGTAGGGGAGTCATCTGTATAATACGCCATAGTAACAATGTGTCCTGTATATATTATACTGGAGGGACCGCTCATTATACTACATGTAAATCACTGCCAGGACTGGGGCATGTAATAAGATCAGGGAGTAGACAGAGATAGGAAGAGGAGGAGGAGAGAGGGGAAGGTGTAGGGGAGTCATCTGTATAATACGCCATAGTAACAATGTGTCCTGTATATATTATACTGGAGGGACCGCTCATTATACTACATGTAAATCACTGCCAGGACTGGGGCATGTAATAAAAAGATTAGGGAGTAGAGAGAGATAGGAAGAGGAGGAGGAGAGAGGGGAAGGTGTAGGCGAGTCATCTGTATAATACGCCATAGTAACAATGTGTCCTGTATATATTATACTGGAGGGACCGCTCATTATACTACACGTAAATCACTGCCAGGACTGGGGCATGTAATAAGATCAGGGAGTAGAGAGATATAGGAAGAGGAGGAGGAGAGAGGGGAAGGTGTAGGGGAGTCATCTGTATAATACGCCATAGTAACAATGTGTCCTGTATATATTATACTGGAGGGACCGCTCATTATACTACATGTAAAACACTGCCAGGACTGGGGCATGTAATAGAAGATCAGGGAGTAGAGAGAGATAGGAAGAGGAGGAGGAGAGAGGGGAAGGTGTAGGGGAGTCATCTGTATAATACGCCATAGTAACAATGTGTCCTGTATATATTATACTGGAGGGACCGCTCATTATACTACATGTAAATCACTGCCAGGACTGGGGCATGTAATAAGATCAGGGAGTAGAGAGAGATAGGAAGAGGAGGAGGAGAGAGGGGAAGGTGTAGGGGAGTCATCTGTTTAATACGCCATAGTAACAATGTGTCCTGTATATATTATACTGGAGGGACCGCTCATTATACTACATGTAAATCACTGCCAGGACTGGGGCATGTAATAAGAAGATTAGGGAGTAGAGAGAGATAGGAAGAGGAGGAGGAGAGAGGGGAAGGTGTAGGCGAGTCATCTGTATAATACGCCATAGTAACAATGTGTCCTGTATATATTATACTGGAGGGACCGCTCATTATACTACATGTAAATCACTGCCAGGACTGGGGCATGTAATAAGAAGATCAGGGAGTAGAGAGAGATAGGAAGAGGAGGAGGAGAGAGGGGAAGGTGTAGGCGAGTCATCTGTATAATACGCCATAGTAACAATGTGTCCTGTATATATTATACTGGAGGGACCGCTCATTATACTACATGTAAATCACTGCCAGGACTGGGGCATGTAATAAGATCAGGGAGTAGAGAGAGATAGGAAGAGGAGAAGGAGAGAGGGGAAGGTGTAGGGGAGTCATCTGTATAATACGCCATAGTAACAATGTGTCCTGTATATATTATACTGGAGGGACCGCTCATTATACTACATGTAAATCACTGCCAGGACTGGGGCATGTAATAAGAACATTAGGGAGTAGACAGAGATAGGAAGAGGAGGAGGAGAGAGGGGAAGGTGTAGGGGAGTCATCTGTATAATACGCCATAGTAACAATGTGTCCTGTATATATTATACTGGAGGGACCGCTCATTATACTACATGTAAATCACTGCCAGGACTGGGGCATGTAATAAGATCAGGGAGTAGAGAGAGATAGGAAGAGGAGGAGGAGAGAGGGGAAGGTGTAGGGGAGTCATCTGTATAATACGCCATAGTAACAATGTGTCCTGTATATATTATACTGGAGGGACCGCTCATTATACTACATGTAAATCACTGCCAGGACTGGGGCATGTAATAAGATCATGGAGTAGAGAGAGATAGGAAGAGGAGGAGGAGAGAGGGGAAGGTGTAGGGGAGTCATCTGTATAATACGCCATAGTAACAATGTGTCCTGTATATATTATACTGGAGGGACCGCTCATTATACTACATGTAAATCACTGCCAGGAGTGGGGCATGTAATAAGAAGATTAGAGAGTAGAGAGAGATAGGAAGAGGAGGAGGAGAGAGAGGAAGGTGTAGGGGAGTCATCTGTATAATACGCCATAGTAACAATGTGTCCTGTATATATTATACTGGAGGGACCGCTCATTATACTACATGTAAATCACTGCCAGGACTGGGGCATGTAATAAGAAGATTAGGGAGTAGAGAGAGATAGGAAGAGGAGGAGGAGAGAGGGGAAGGTGTAGGGGAGTCATCTGTATAATACGCCATAGTAACAATGTGTCCTGTATATATTATACTGGAGGGACCGCTCATTATACTACATGTAAATCACTGCCAGGACTGGGGCATGTAATAAGATCAGGGAGTAGAGAGAGAGATAGGAAGAGGAGGAGGAGAGAGGGGAAGGTGTAGGGGAGTCATCTGTATAATACGCCATAGTAACAATGTGTCCTGTATATATTATACTGGAGGGACCGCCCATTATACTACATCTAAATCACTGCCAGGACTGGGGCATGTAATAAGATCAGGGAGTAGAAAGAGATAGGAAGAGGAGAAGGAGAGAGGGGAAGGTGTAGGGGAGTCATCTGTATAATACGCCATAGTAACAATGTGTCCTGTATATATTATACTGGAGGGACCGCTCATTATACTACATGTAAAACACTGCCAGGACTGGGGCATGTAATAAGAAGATTAGGGAGTAGAGAGAGATAGGAAGAGGAGGAGGAGAGAGGGGAAGGTGTAGGCGAGTCATCTGTATAATACGCCATAGTAACAATGTGTCCTGTATATATTATACTGGAGGGACCGCTCATTATACTACATGTAAATCACTGCCAGGACTGGGGCATGTAATAAGATCAGGGAGTAGAAAGAGATAGGAAGAGGAGAAGGAGAGAGGGGAAGGTGTAGGGGAGTCATCTGTATAATACGCCATAGTAACAATGTGTCCTGTATATATTATACTGGAGGGACCGCTCATTATACTACATGTAAATCACTGCCAGGACTGGGGCATGTAATAAGAACATTAGGGAGTAGACAGAGATAGGAAGAGGAGGAGGAGAGAGGGGGAAGGTGTAGGCGAGTCATCTGTATAATACGCCATAGTAACAATGTGTCCTGTATATATTATACTGGAGGGACCGCTCATTATACTACATGTAAATAACTGCCAGGACTGGGGCATGTAATAAAAAGATTAGGGAGTAGAGAGAGATAGGAAGAGGAGGAGGAGAGAGGGGAAGGTGTAGGCGAGTCATCTGTATAATACGCCATAGTAACAATGTGTCCTGTATATATTATACTGGAGGGACCGCTCATTATACTACACGTAAATCACTGCCAGGACTGGGGCATGTAATAAGATCAGGGAGTAGAGAGAGATAGGAAGAGGAGGAGGAGAGAGGGGAAGGTGTAGGGGAGTCATCTGTATAATACGCCATAGTAACAATGTGTCCTGTATATATTATACTGGAGGGACCGCTCATTATACTACATGTAAATCACTGCCAGGACTGGGGCATGTAATAAGAAGATTAGGGAGTAGAGAGAGATAGGAAGAGGAGGAGGAGAGAGGGGAAGGTGTAGGGGAGTCATCTGTATAATACGCCATAGTAACAATGTGTCCTGTATATATTATACTGGAGGGACCGCTCATTATACTACATGTAAATCACTGCCAGGACTGGGGCATGTAATAAGATCAGGGAGTAGAGAGAGATAGGAAGAGGAGGAGGAGAGAGGGGAAGGTGTAGGGGAGTCATCTGTTTAATACGCCATAGTAACAATGTGTCCTGTATATATTATACTGGAGGGACCGCTCATTATACTACATGTAAATCACTGCCAGGACTGGGGCATGTAATAAGAAGATTAGGGAGTAGAGAGAGATAGGAAGAGGAGGAGGAGAGAGGGGAAGGTGTAGGCGAGTCATCTGTATAATACGCCATAGTAACAATGTGTCCTGTATATATTATACTGGAGGGACCGCTCATTATACTACATGTAAATCACTGCCAGGACTGGGGCATGTAATAAGAAGATTAGGGAGTGGAGAGAGATAGGAAGAGGAGGAGGAGAGAGGGGAAGGTGTAGGCGAGTCATCTGTATAATACGCCATAGTAACAATGTGTCCTGTATATATTATACTGGAGGGACCGCTCATTATACTACATGTAAATCACTGCCAGGACTGGGGCATGTAATAAGATCAGGGAGTAGAAAGAGATAGGAAGAGGAGAAGGAGAGAGGGGAAGGTGTAGGGGAGTCATCTGTATAATACGCCATAGTAACAATGTGTCCTGTATATATTATACTGGAGGGACCGCTCATTATACTACATGTAAATCACTGCCAGGACTGGGGCATGTAATAAGAAGATTAGGGAGTAGACAGAGATAGGAAGAGGAGGAGGAGAGAGGGGAAGGTGTAGGCGAGTCATCTGTATAATACGCCATAGTAACAATGTGTCCTGTATATATTATACTGGAGGGACCGCTCATTATACTACATGTAAATCACTGCCAGGACTGGGGCATGTAATAAGATCAGGGAGTAGAGAGATATAGGAAGAGGAGGAGGAGAGAGGGGAAGGTGTAGGGGAGTCATCTGTATAATACGCCATAGTAACAATGTGTCCTGTATATATTAAACTGGAGGGACCGCTCATTATACTACATGTAAAACACTGCCAGGACTGGGGCATGTAATAAGAAGATTAGGGAGTAGAGAGAGATACGAAGAGGAGGAGGGAGAGAGGGGAAGGTGTAGGGGAGTCATCTGTATAATACGCCATAGTAACAATGTGTCCTGTATATATTATACTGGAGGGACCGCTCATTATACTACATGTAAATCACTGCCAGGACTGGGGCATGTAATAAGATCAGGGAGTAGAGAGAGATAGGAAGAGGAGGAGGAGAGAGGGGAAGGTGTAGGGGAGTCATCTGTTTAATACGCCATAGTAACAATGTGTCCTGTATATATTATTCTGGAGGGACCGCTCATTATACTACATGTAAATCACTGCCAGGACTGGGGCATGTAATAAGAAGATTAGGGAGTAGAGAGAGATAGGAAGAGGAGGAGGAGAGAGGGGAAGGTGTAGGCGAGTCATCTGTATAATACGCCATAGTAACAATGTGTCCTGTATATATTATACTGGAGGGACCGCTCATTATACTACATGTAAATCACTGCCAGGACTGGGGCATGTAATAAGAAGATTAGGGAGTAGAGAGAGATAGGAAGAGGAGGAGGAGAGAGGGGAAGGTGTAGGCGAGTCATCTGTATAATACGCCATAGTAACAATGTGTCCTGTATATATTATACTGGAGGGACCGCTCATTATACTACATGTAAATCACTGGCAGGACTGGGGCATGTAATAAGATCAGGGAGTAGAGAGAGATAGGAAGAGGAGGAAGAGAGAGGGGAAGGTGTAGGGGAGTCATCTGTATAATACGCCATAGTAACAATGTGTCCTGTATATATTATACTGGAGGGACCGCTCATTATACTACATGTAAATCACTGCCAGGACTGGGGCATGTAATAAGATCAGGGAGTAGAGAGAGATAGGAAGAGGAGGAGGAGAGAGGGGAAGGTGTAGTGGAGTCATCTGTATAATACGCCATAGTAACAATGTGTCCTGTATATATTATACTGGAGGGACCGCTCATTATACTACATGTAAATCACTGCCAGGACTGGGGCATGTAATAAGATCAGGGAGTACAGAGAGATAGGAAGAGGAGGAGGAGAGAGGGGAAGGTGTAGGGGAGTCATCTGTATAATACGCCATAGTAACAATGTGTCCTGTATATATTATACTGGAGGGACCGCTCATTATACTACATGTAAATCACTGCCAGGACTGGGGCATGTAATAAGATCAGGGAGTAGAGAGAGATAGGAAGAGGAGGAGGAGAGAGAGGGGAAGGTGTAGGGGAGTCATCTGTATAATACGCCATAGTAACAATGTGTCCTGTATATATTATACTGGAGGGACCGCTCATTATACTACATGTAAATCACTGCCAGGACTGGGGCATGTAATAAAAGATCAGGGAGTAGAGAGAGATAGGAAGAGGAGGAGGAGAGAGGGGAAGGTGTAGGGGAGTCATCTGTATAATACGCCATAGTAACAATGTGTCCTGTATATATTATACTGGAGGGACCGCTCATTATACTACATGTAAATCACTGCCAGGACTGGGGCATGTAATAAGATCATGGAGTAGAGAGAGATAGGAAGAGGAGGAGGAGAGAGGGGAAGGTGTAGGCGAGTCATCTGTATAATACGCCATAGTAACAATGTGTCCTGTATATATTATACTGGAGGGACCGCTCATTATACTACATGTAAATCACTGCCAGGAGTGGGGCGTGTAATAAAAGATTAGGGAGTAGAGAGAGATAGGAAGAGGAGGAGGAGAGAGGGGAAGGTGTAGGCGAGTCATCTGTATAATACGCCATAGTAACAATGTGTCCTGTATATATTATACTGGAGGGACCGCTCATTATACTACATGTAAATCACTGCCAGGACTGGGGCATGTAATAAGAAAATTAGGGAGTAGAGAGAGATAGGAAGAGGAGGAGGAGAGAGGGGAAGGTGTAGGGGAGTCATCTGTATAATACGCCATAGTAACAATGTGTCCTGTATATATTATACTGGAGGGACCGCTCATTATACTACATGTAAATCACTGCCAGGACTGGGGCATGTAATAAGATCAGGGAGTAGAGAGAGATAGGAAGAGGAGGAGGAGAGAGGGGAAGGTGTAGGGGAGTCATCTGTATAATACGCCATAGTAACAATGTGTCCTGTATATATTATACTGGAGGGACCGCTCATTATACTACATGTAAATCACTGCCAGGACTGGGGCATGTAATAAGATCAGGGAGTAGAGAGAGATAGGAAGAGGAGGAGGAGAGAGGGGAAGGTGTAGGGGAGTCATCTGTATAATACGCCATAGTAACAATGTGTCCTGTATATATTATACTGGAGGGACCGCTCATTATACTACATGTAAATCACTGCCAGGACTGGGGCATGTAATAAGATCAGGGAGTAGAGAGAGATAGGAAGAGGAGGAGGAGAGAGGGGAAGGTGTAGGGGAGTCATCTGTATAATACGCCATAGTAACAATGTGTCCTGTATATATTATACTGGAGGGACCGCTCATTATACTACATGTAAATCACTGCCAGGACTGGGGCATGTAATAGAAGATCAGGGAGTAGAGAGAGATAGGAAGAGGAGGAGGAGAGAGGGGAAGGTGTAGGGGAGTCATCTGTATAATACGCCATAGTAACAATGTGTCCTGTATATATTATACTGGAGGGACCGCTCATTATACTACATGTAAATCACTGCCAGGACTGGGGCATGTAATAAGATCAGGGAGTAGAGAGAGATAGGAAGAGGAGGAGGAGAGAGGGGGAAGGTGTAGGGGAGTCATCTGTTTAATACGCCATAGTAACAATGTGTCCTGTATATATTATACTGGAGGGACCGCTCATTATACTACATGTAAATCACTGCCAGGACTGGGGCATGTAATAAGATCAGGGAGTAGAGAGAGATAGGAAGAGGAGGAGGAGAGAGGGGAAGGTGTAGGCGAGTCATCTGTATAATACGCCATAGTAACAATGTGTCCTGTATATATTATACTGGAGGGACCGCTCATTATACTACATGTAAATCACTGCCAGGACTGGGGCATGTAATAAGAAGATTAGGGAGTAGAGAGAGATAGAAAGAGGAGGAGGAGAGAGGGGAAGGTGTAGGCGAGTCATCTGTATAATACGCCATAGTAACAATGTGTCCTGTATATATTATACTGGAGGGACCGCTCATTATACTACATGTAAATCACTGCCAGGACTGGGGCATGTAATAAGAAGATTAGGGAGTAGAGAGAGATAGGAAGAGGAGGAGGAGAGAGGGGAAGGTGTAGGCGAGTCATCTGTATAATACGCCATAGTAACAATGTGTCCTGTATATATTATACTGGAGGGACCGCTCATTATACTACATGTAAATCACTGCCAGGACTGGGGCATGTAATAAGATCAGGGAGTAGAGAGAGATAGGAAGAGGAGGAAGAGAGAGGGGAAGGTGTAGGGGAGTCATCTGTATAATACGCCATAGTAACAATGTGTCCTGTATATATTATACTGGAGGGACCGCTCATTATACTACATGTAAATCACTGCCAGGACTGGGGCATGTAATAAGATCAGGGAGTAGAGAGAGATAGGAAGAGGAGGAGGAGAGAGGGGAAGGTGTAGGGGAGTCATCTGTATAATACGCCATAGTAACAATGTGTCCTGTATATATTATACTGGAGGGACCGCTCATTATACTACATGTAAATCACTGCCAGGACTGGGGCATGTAATAAGATCAGGGAGTAGAGAGAGATAGGAAGAGGAGGAGGAGAGAGGGGAAGGTGTAGGGGAGTCATCTGTATAATACGCCATAGTAACAATGTGTCCTGTATATATTATACTGGAGGGACCGCTCATTATACTACATGTAAATCACTGCCAGGACTGGGGCATGTAATAAGATCAGGGAGTAGAGAGAGATAGGAAGAGGAGGAGGAGAGAGGGGAAGGTGTAGGGGAGTCATCTGTTTAATACGCCATAGTAACAATGTGTCCTGTATATATTATACTGGAGGGACCGCTCATTATACTACATGTAAACCACTGCCAGGACTGGGGCATGTAATAAGAAGATTAGGGAGTAGAGAGAGATAGGAAGAGGAGGAGGAGAGAGGGGAAGGTGTAGGCGAGTCATCTGTATAATACGCCATAGTAACAATGTGTCCTGTATATATTATACTGGAGGGACCGCTCATTATACTACATGTAAATCACTGCCAGGACTGGGGCATGTAATAAAAAGATCAGGGAGTAGAGAGAGATAGGAAGAGGAGGAGGAGAGAGGGGAAGGTGTAGGGGAGTCATCTGTATAATACGCCATAGTAACAATGTGTCCTGTATATATTATACTGTAGGGACCGCTCATTATACTACATGTAAATCACTGCCAGGACTGGGGCATGTAATAAGATTAGGGAGTAGAGAGAGATAGGAAGAGGAGGAGGAGAGAGGGGAAGGTGTAGGGGAGTCATCTGTATAATACGCCATAGTAACAATGTGTCCTGTATATATTATACTGGAGGGACCGCTCATTATACTACATGTAAATCACTGCCAGGACTGGGGCATGTAATAAGAAGATTAGGGAGTAGAGAGAGATAGGAAGAGGAGGAGGAGAGAGGGGAAGGTGTAGGCGAGTCATCTGTATAATACGCCATAGTAACAATGTGTCCTGTATATATTATACTGGAGGGACCGCTCATTATACTACATGTAAATCACTGCCAGGACTGGGGCATGTAATAAGATCAGGGAGTAGAGAGAGATAGGAAGAGGAGGAGGAGAGAGGGGAAGGTGTAGGGGAGTCATCTGTATAATACGCCATAGTAACAATGTGTCCTGTATATATTATACTGGAGGGACCGCTCATTATACTACATGTAAATCACTGCCAGGACTGGGGCATGTAATAAGATCAGGGAGTAGAGAGAGATAGGAAGAGGAGGAGGAGAGAGGGGAAGGTGTAGGGGAGTCATCTGTATAATACGCCATAGTAACAATGTGTCCTGTATATATTATACTGGAGGGACCGCTCATTATACTACATGTAAATCACTGCCAGGACTGGGGCATGTAATAAGATCAGGGAGTAGAGACAGATAGGAAGAGGAGGAGGAGAGAGGGGAAGGTGTAGGGGAGTCATCTGTATAATACGCCATAGTAACAATGTGTCCTGTATATATTATACTGGAGGGACCGCTCATTATACTACATGTAAATCACTGCCAGGACTGGGGCATGTAATAAGAAATCAGGGAGTAGAGAGAGATAGGAAGAGGAGGAGGAGAGAGGGGAAGGTGTAGGGGAGTCATCTGTATAATACGCCATAGTAACAATGTGTCCTGTATATATTATACTGGAGGGACCGCTCATTATACTACATGTAAATCACTGCCAGGACTGGGGCATGTAATAAGATCAGGGAGTAGAGAGAGATAGGAAGAGGAGGAGGAGAGAGGGGAAGGTGTAGGGGAGTCATCTGTATAATACGCCATAGTAACAATGTGTCCTGTATATATTATACTGGAGGGACCGCTCATTATACTACATGTAAATCACTGCCAGGACTGGGGCATGTAATAAGATCAGGGAGTAGAGAGAGATAGGAAGAGGAGGAGGAGAGAGGGGAAGGTGTAGGGGAGTCATCTGTATAATACGCCATAGTAACAATGTGTCCTGTATATATTATACTGGAGGGACCGCTCATTATACTACATGTAAATCACTGCCAGGACTGGGGCATGTAATAAGATCAGGGAGTAGAGAGAGATAGGAAGAGGAGGAGGAGAGAGGGGAAGGTGTAGGGGAGTCATCTGTTTAATACGCCATAGTAACAATGTGTCCTGTATATATTATACTGGAGGGACCGCTCATTATACTACATGTAAATCACTGCCAGGACTGGGGCATGTAATAAGAAGATTAGGGAGTAGAGAGAGATAGGAAGAGGAGGAGGAGAGAGGGGAAGGTGTAGGCGAGTCATCTGTATAATACGCCATAGTAACAATGTGTCCTGTATATATTATACTGGAGGGACCGCTCATTATACTACATGTAAATCACTGCCAGGACTGGGGCATGTAATAAGAAGATTAGGGAGTAGAGAGAGATAGGAAGAGGAGGAGGAGAGAGGGGAAGGTGTAGGCGAGTCATCTGTATAATACGCCATAGTAACAATGTGTCCTGTATATATTATACTGGAGGGACCGCTCATTATACTACATGTAAATCACTGCCAGGACTGGGGCATGTAATAAGATCAGGGAGTAGAGAGAGATAGGAAGAGGAGGAAGAGAGAGGGGAAGGTGTAGGGGAGTCATCTGTATAATACGCCATAGTAACAATGTGTCCTGTATATATTATACTGGAGGGACCGCTCATTATACTACATGTAAATCACTGCCAGGACTGGGGCATGTAATAAGATCAGGGAGTAGAGAGAGATAGGAAGAGGAGGAGGAGAGAGGGGAAGGTGTAGGGGAGTCATCTGTATAATACGCCATAGTAACAATGTGTCCTGTATATATTATACTGGAGGGACCGCTCATTATACTACATGTAAATCACTGCCAGGACTGGGGCATGTAATAAGATCAGGGAGTACAGAGAGATAGGAAGAGGAGGAGGAGAGAGGGGAAGGTGTAGGGGAGTCATCTGTATAATACGCCATAGTAACAATGTGTCCTGTATATATTATACTGGAGGGACCGCTCATTATACTACATGTAAATCACTGCCAGGACTGGGGCATGTAATAAGATCAGGGAGTAGAGAGAGATAGGAAGAGGAGGAGGAGAGAGGGGAAGGTGTAGGGGAGTCATCTGTATAATACGCCATAGTAACAATGTGTCCTGTATATATTATACTGGAGGGACCGCTCATTATACTACATGTAAATCACTGCCAGGACTGGGGCATGTAATAAGATCAGGGAGTAGAGAGAGATAGGAAGAGGAGGAGGAGAGAGGGGAAGGTGTAGGGGAGTCATCTGTATAATACGCCATAGTAACAATGTGTCCTGTATATATTATACTGGAGGGACCGCTCATTATACTACATGTAAATCACTGCCAGGACTGGGGCATGTAATAAGATCAGGGAGTAGAGAGAGATAGGAAGAGGAGGAGGAGAGAGGGGAAGGTGTAGGCGAGTCATCTGTATAATACGCCATAGTAACAATGTGTCCTGTATATATTATACTGGAGGGACCGCTCATTATACTACATGTAAATCACTGCCAGGACTGGGGCATGTAATAAGAAGATTAGGGAGTAGAGAGAGATAGGAAGAGGAGGAGGAGAGAGGGGAAGGTGTAGGCGAGTCATCTGTATAATACGCCATAGTAACAATGTGTCCTGTATATATTATACTGGAGGGACCGCTCATTATACTACATGTAAATCACTGCCAGGACTGGGGAATGTAATAAGAAAATTAGGGAGTAGAGAGAGATAGGAAGAGGAGGAGGAGAGAGGGGAAGGTGTAGGGGAGTCATCTGTATAATACGCCATAGTAACAATGTGTCCTGTATATATTATACTGGAGGGACCGCTCATTATACTACATGTAAATCACTGCCAGGACTGGGGCATGTAATAAGATCAGGGAGTAGAGAGAGATAGGAAGAGGAGAAGGAGAGAGGGGAAGGTGTAGGGGAGTCATCTGTATAATACGCCATAGTAACAATGTGTCCTGTATATATTATACTGGAGGGACCGCTCATTATACTACATGTAAATCACTGCCAGGACTGGGGCATGTAATAAGATCAGGGAGTAGAGAGAGATAGGAAGAGGAGGAGGAGAGAGGGGAAGGTGTAGGGGAGTCATCTGTATAATACGCCATAGTAACAATGTGTCCTGTATATATTATACTGGAGGGACCGCTCATTATACTACATGTAAATCACTGCCAGGACTGGGGCATGTAATAAGATCAGGGAGTAGAGAGAGATAGGAAGAGGAGGAGGAGAGAGGGGAAGGTGTAGGGGAGTCATCTGTATAATACGCCATAGTAACAATGTGTCCTGTATATATTATACTGGAGGGACCGCTCATTATACTACATGTAAAACACTGCCAGGACTGGGGCATGTAATAAGAAGATTAGGGAGTAGAGAGAGATAGGAAGAGGAGGAGGAGAGAGGGGAAGGTGTAGGGGAGTCATCTGTATAATACGCCATAGTAACAATGTGTCCTGTATATATTATACTGGAGGGACCGCTCATTATACTACATGTAAATCACTGCCAGGACTGGGGCATGTAATAAGATCAGGGAGTAGAGAGAGATAGGAAGAGGAGGAGGAGAGAGGGGAAGGTGTAGGAGAGTCATCTGTATAATACGCCATAGTAACAATGTGTCCTGTATATATTATACTGGAGGGACCGCTCATTATACTACATGTAAATCACTGCCAGGACTGGGGCATGTAATAAGATCAGGGAGTAGAGAGAGATAGGAAGAGGAGGAGGAGAGAGGGGAAGGTGTAGGCGAGTCATCTGTATAATACGCCATAGTAACAATGTGTCCTGTATATATTATACTGGAGGGACCGCTCATTATACTACATGTAAATCACTGCCAGGACTGGGGCATGTAATAAGAAGATTAGGGAGTAGAGAGAGATAGGAAGAGGAGGAGGAGAGAGGGGAAGGTGTAGGCGAGTCATCTGTATAATACGCCATAGTAACAATGTGTCCTGTATATATTATACTGGAGGGACCGCTCATTATACTACATGTAAATCACTGCCAGGACTGGGGCATGTAATAAGAAGATTAGGGAGTAGAGAGAGATAGGAAGAGGAGGAGGAGAGAGGGGAAGGTGTAGGGGAGTCATCTGTATAATACGCCATAGTAACAATGTGTCCTGTATATATTATACTGGAGGGACCGCTCATTATACTACATGTAAATCACTGCCAGGACTGGGGCATGTAATAAGATCAGGGAGTAGAGAGAGATAGGAAGAGGAGGAGGAGAGAGGGGAAGGTGTAGGGGAGTCATCTGTATAATACGCCATAGTAACAATGTGTCCTGTATATATTATACTGGAGGGACCGCTCATTATACTACATGTAAATCACTGCCAGGACTGGGGCATGTAATAAGATCAGGGAGTAGAGAGAGATAGGAAGAGGAGGAGGAGAGAGGGGAAGGTGTAGGGGAGTCATCTGTATAATACGCCATAGTAACAATGTGTCCTGTATATATTATACTGGAGGGACCGCTCATTATACTACATGTAAATCACTGCCAGGACTGGGGCATGTAATAAGATCAGGGAGTAGAGAGAGATAGGAAGAGGAGGAGGAGAGAGGGGAAGGTGTAGGGGGAGTCATCTGTATAATACGCCATAGTAACAATGTGTCCTGTATATATTATACTGGAGGGACCGCTCATTATACTACATGTAAATCACTGCCAGGACTGGGGCATGTAATAAGATCAGGGAGTAGAGAGAGATAGGAAGAGGAGGAGGAGAGAGGGGAAGGTGTAGGCGAGTCATCTGTATAATACGCCATAGTAACAATGTGTCCTGTATATATTATACTGGAGGGACCGCTCATTATACTACATGTAAATCACTGCCAGGACTGGGGCATGTAATAAGAAGATTAGGGAGTAGAGAGAGATAGGAAGAGGAGGAGGAGAGAGGGGAAGGTGTAGGGGAGTCATCTGTATAATACGCCATAGTAACAATGTGTCCTGTATATATTATACTGGAGGGACCGCTCATTATACTACATGTAAATCACTGCCAGGACTGGGGCATGTAATAAGATCAGGGAGTAGAGAGAGATAGGAAGAGGAGGAGGAGAGAGGGGAAGGTGTAGGGGAGTCATCTGTATAATACGCCATAGTAACAATGTGTCCTGTATATATTATACTGGAGGGACCGCTCATTATACTACATGTAAATCACTGCCAGGACTGGGGCATGTAATAAGAAGATTAGGGAGTAGAGAGAGATAGGAAGAGGAGGAGGAGAGAGGGGAAGGTGTAGGGGAGTCATCTGTATAATACGCCATAGTAACAATGTGTCCTGTATATATTATACTGGAGGGACCGCTCATTATACTACATGTAAATCACTGCCAGGACTGGGGCATGTAATAAGATCAGGGAGTAGAGAGAGATAGGAAGAGGAGGAGGAGAGAGGGGAAGGTGTAGGGGAGTCATCTGTATAATACGCCATAGTAACAATGTGTCCTGTATATATTATACTGGAGGGACCGCTCATTATACTACATGTAAATCACTGCCAGGACTGGGGCATGTAATAAGAAGATTAGGGAGTAGAGAGAGATAGGAAGAGGAGGAGGAGAGAGGGGAAGGTGTAGGGGAGTCATCTGTATAATACGCCATAGTAACAATGTGTCCTGTATATATTATACTGGAGGGACCGCTCATTATACTACATGTAAATCACTGCCAGGACTGGGGCATGTAATAAGAAGATCAGGGAGTAGAGAGAGATAGGAAGAGGAGGAGGAGAGAGGGGAAGGTGTAGGCGAGTCATCTGTATAATACGCCATAGTAACAATGTGTCCTGTATATATTATACTGGAGGGACCGCTCATTATACTACATGTAAATCACTGCCAGGACTGGGGCATGTAATAAGATCAGGGAGTAGAGAGAGATAGGAAGAGGAGGAGAGAGAGAGGGGAAGGTGTAGGGGAGTCATCTGTATAATACGCCATAGTAACAATGTGTCCTGTATATATTATACTGGAGGGACCGCTCATTATACTACATGTAAATCACTGCCAGGACTGGGGCATGTAATAAGATCAGGGAGTAGAGAGAGATAGGAAGAGGAGGAGGAGAGAGGGGAAGGTGTAGGGGAGTCATCTGTATAATACGCCATAGTAACAATGTGTCCTGTATATATTATACTGGAGGGACCGCTCATTATACTACATGTAAATCACTGCCAGGACTGGGGCATGTAATAAGATCAGGGAGTAGAGAGAGATAGGAAGAGGAGGAGGAGAGAGGGGAAGGTGTAGGGGAGTCATCTGTATAATACGCCATAGTAACAATGTGTCCTGTATATATTATACTGGAGGGACCGCTCATTATACTACATGTAAATCACTGCCAGGACTGGGGCATGTAATAAGATCAGGGAGTAGAGAGAGATAGGAAGAGGAGGAGGAGAGAGGGGAAGGTGTAGGGGAGTCATCTGTATAATACGCCATAGTAACAATGTGTCCTGTATATATTATACTGGAGGGACCGCTCATTATACTACATGTAAATCACTGCCAGGACTGGGGCATGTAATAAGATCAGGGAGTAGAGAGAGATAGGAAGAGGAGGAGGAGAGAGGGGAAGGTGTAGGGGAGTCATCTGTATAATACGCCATAGTAACAATGTGTCCTGTATATATTATACTGGAGGGACCGCTCATTATACTACATGTAAATCACTGCCAGGACTGGGGCATGTAATAAGATCAGGGAGTAGAGAGAGATAGGAAGAGGAGGAGGAGAGAGGGGAAGGTGTAGGGGAGTCATCTGTATAATACGCCATAGTAACAATGTGTCCTGTATATATTATACTGGAGGGACCGCTCATTATACTACATGTAAATCACTGCCAGGACTGGGGCATGTAATAAGAAGATTAGGGAGTAGAGAGAGATAGGAAGAGGAGGAGGAGAGAGGGGAAGGTGTAGGCGAGTCATCTGTATAATACGCCATAGTAACAATGTGTCCTGTATATATTATACTGGAGGGACCGCTCATTATACTACATGTAAATCACTGCCAGGACTGGGGCATGTAATAAGAAGATTAGGGAGTAGAGAGAGATAGGAAGAGGAGGAGGAGAGAGGGGAAGGTGTAGGGGAGTCATCTGTATAATACGCCATAGTAACAATGTGTCCTGTATATATTATACTGGAGGGACCGCTCATTATACTACATGTAAATCACTGCCAGGACTGGGGCATGTAATAAGATCAGGGAGTAGAGAGAGATAGGAAGAGGAGGAGGAGAGAGGGGAAGGTGTAGGGGAGTCATCTGTATAATACGCCATAGTAACAATGTGTCCTGTATATATTATACTGGAGGGACCGCTCATTATACTACATGTAAATCACTGCCAGGACTGGGGCATGTAATAAGATCAGGGAGTAGAGAGAGATAGGAAGAGGAGGAGGAGAGAGGGGAAGGTGTAGGGGAGTCATCTGTATAATACGCCATAGTAACAATGTGTCCTGTATATATTATACTGGAGGGACCGCTCATTATACTACATGTAAATCACTGCCAGGACTGGGGCATGTAATAAGATCAGGGAGTAGAGAGAGATAGGAAGAGGAGGAGGAGAGAGAGGAAGATGTAGGCGAGTCATCTGTATAATACGCCATAGTAACAATGTGTCCTGTATATATTAAACTGGAGGGACCGCTCATTATACTACATGTAAAACACTGCCAGGACTGGGGCATGTAATAAGAAGATTAGGGAGTAGAGAGAGATAGGAAGAGGAGGAGGAGAGAGGGGAAGGTGTAGGGGAGTCATCTGTATAATACGCCATAGTAACAATGTGTCCTGTATATATTATACTGGAGGGACCGCTCATTATACTACATGTAAATCACTGCCAGGACTGGGGCATGTAATAAGATCAGGGAGTAGAGAGAGATAGGAAGAGGAGGAGGAGAGAGGGGAAGGTGTAGGGGAGTCATCTGTATAATACGCCATAGTAACAATGTGTCCTGTATATATTATACTGGAGGGACCGCTCATTATACTACATGTAAATCACTGCCAGGACTGGGGCATGTAATAAAGATCAGGGAGTAGAGAGAGATAGGAAGAGGAGGAGGAGAGAGGGGAAGGTGTAGGGGAGTCATCTGTATAATACGCCATAGTAACAATGTGTCCTGTATATATTATACTGGAGGGACCGCTCATTATACTACATGTAAATCACTGCCAGGACTGGGGCATGTATAATAAGATCAGGGAGTAGAGAGAGATAGGAAGAGGAGGAGGAGAGAGGGGAAGGTGTAGGGGAGTCATCTGTATAATACGCCATAGTAACAATGTGTCCTGTATATATTATACTGGAGGGACCGCTCATTATACTACATGTAAATCACTGCCAGGACTGGGGCATGTAATAAGAAGATTAGGGAGTAGAGAGAGATAGGAAGAGGAGGAGGAGAGAGGGGAAGGTGTAGGGGAGTCATCTGTATAATACGCCATAGTAACAATGTGTCCTGTATATATTATACTGGAGGGACCGCTCATTATACTACATGTAAATCACTGCCAGGACTGGGGCATGTAATAAGATCAGGGAGTAGAGAGAGATAGGAAGAGGAGGAGGAGAGAGGGGAAGGTGTAGGGGAGTCATCTGTATAATACGCCATAGTAACAATGTGTCCTGTATATATTATACTGGAGGGACCGCTCATTATACTACATGTAAATCACTGCCAGGACTGGGGCATGTAATAAGATCAGGGAGTAGAGAGAGATAGGAAGAGGAGGAGGAGAGAGGGGGAAGGTGTAGGGGAGTCATCTGTATAATACGCCATAGTAACAATGTGTCCTGTATATATTATACTGGAGGGACCGCTCATTATACTACATGTAAATCACTGCCAGGACTGGGGCATGTAATAAGATCAGGGAGTACAGAGAGATAGGAAGAGGAGGAGGAGAGAGGGGAAGGTGTAGGGGAGTCATCTGTATAATACGCCATAGTAACAATGTGTCCTGTATATATTATACTGGAGGGACCGCTCATTATACTACATGTAAATCACTGCCAGGACTGGGGCATGTAATAAGATCAGGGAGTAGAGAGAGATAGGAAGAGGAGGAGGAGAGAGGGGAAGGTGTAGGGGAGTCATCTGTATAATACGCCATAGTAACAATGTGTCCTGTATATATTATACTGGAGGGACCGCTCATTATACTACATGTAAATCACTGCCAGGACTGGGGCATGTAATAAGAAGATTAGGGAGTAGAGAGAGATAGGAAGAGGAGGAGGAGAGAGGGGAAGGTGTAGGGGAGTCATCTGTATAATACGCCATAGTAACAATGTGTCCTGTATATATTATACTGGAGGGACCGCTCATTATACTACATGTAAATCACTGCCAGGACTGGGGCATGTAATAAAAGATCAGGGAGTAGAGAGAGATAGGAAGAGGAGGAGGAGAGAGGGGAAGGTGTAGGGGAGTCATCTGTATAATACGCCATAGTAACAATGTGTCCTGTATATATTATACTGGAGGGACCGCTCATTATACTACATGTAAATCACTGCCAGGACTGGGGCATGTAATAAGAAGATTAGGGAGTAGAGAGAGATAGGAAGAGGAGGAGGAGAGAGGGGAAGGTGTAGGGGAGTCATCTGTATAATACGCCATAGTAACAATGTGTCCTGTATATATTATACTGGAGGGACCGCTCATTATACTACATGTAAATCACTGCCAGGACTGGGGCATGTAATAAGAAGATCAGGGAGTAGAGAGAGATAGGAAGAGGAGGAGGAGAGAGGGGAAGGTGTAGGGGAGTCATCTGTATAATACGCCATAGTAACAATGTGTCCTGTATATATTATACTGGAGGGACCGCTCATTATACTACATGTAAATCACTGCCAGGACTGGGGCATGTAATAAGATCAGGGAGTAGAGAGAGATAGGAAGAGGAGGAAGAGAGAGGGGAAGGTGTAGGGGAGTCATCTGTATAATACGCCATAGTAACAATGTGTCCTGTATATATTATACTGGAGGGACCGCTCATTATACTACATGTAAATCACTGCCAGGACTGGGGCATGTAATAAGATCAGGGAGTAGAGAGAGATAGGAAGAGGAGGAGGAGAGAGGGGAAGGTGTAGGGGAGTCATCTGTATAATACGCCATAGTAACAATGTGTCCTGTATATATTATACTGGAGGGACCGCTCATTATACTACATGTAAATCACTGCCAGGACTGGGGCATGTAATAAGATCAGGGAGTAGAGAGAGATAGGAAGAGGAGGAGGAGAGAGGGGAAGGTGTAGGGGAGTCATCTGTATAATACGCCATAGTAACAATGTGTCCTGTATATATTATACTGGAGGGACCGCTCATTATACTACATGTAAATCACTGCCAGGACTGGGGCATGTAATAAGATCAGGGAGTAGAGAGAGATAGGAAGAGGAGGAGGAGAGAGGGGAAGGTGTAGGGGAGTCATCTGTATAATACGCCATAGTAACAATGTGTCCTGTATATATTATACTGGAGGGACCGCTCATTATACTACATGTAAACCACTGCCAGGACTGGGGCATGTAATAAGAAGATTAGGGAGTAGAGAGAGATAGGAAGAGGAGGAGGAGAGAGGGGAAGGTGTAGGCGAGTCATCTGTATAATACGCCATAGTAACAATGTGTCCTGTATATATTATACTGGAGGGACCGCTCATTATACTACATGTAAATCACTGCCAGGACTGGGGCATGTAATAAAAAGATTAGGGAGTAGAGAGAGATAGGAAGAGGAGGAGGAGAGAGGGGAAGGTGTAGGGGAGTCATCTGTATAATACGCCATAGTAACAATGTGTCCTGTATATATTATACTGGAGGGACCGCTCATTATACTACATGTAAATCACTGCCAGGACTGGGGCATGTAATAAGATCAGGGAGTAGAGAGAGATAGGAAGAGGAGGAGGAGAGAGGGGAAGGTGTAGGGGAGTCATCTGTATAATACGCCATAGTAACAATGTGTCCTGTATATATTATACTGGAGGGACCGCTCATTATACTACATGTAAATCACTGCCAGGACTGGGGCATGTAATAAGAAGATTAGGGAGTAGAGAGAGATAGGAAGAGGAGGAGGAGAGAGGGGAAGGTGTAGGGGAGTCATCTGTATAATACGCCATAGTAACAATGTGTCCTGTATATATTATACTGGAGGGACCGCTCATTATACTACATGTAAATCACTGCCAGGACTGGGGCATGTAATAAGATCAGGGAGTAGAGAGAGATAGGAAGAGGAGGAGGAGAGAGGGGAAGGTGTAGGCGAGTCATCTGTATAATACGCCATAGTAACAATGTGTCCTGTATATATTATACTGGAGGGACCGCTCATTATACTACATGTAAATCACTGCCAGGACTGGGGCATGTAATAAGATCAGGGAGTAGAGAGAGATAGGAAGAGGAGGAGGAGAGAGGGGAAGGTGTAGGGGAGTCATCTGTATAATACGCCATAGTAACAATGTGTCCTGTATATATTATACTGGAGGGACCGCTCATTATACTACATGTAAATCACTGCCAGGACTGGGGCATGTAATAAGATCAGGGAGTAGAGAGAGATAGGAAGAGGAGGAGGAGAGAGGGGAAGGTGTAGGCGAGTCATCTGTATAATACGCCATAGTAACAATGTGTCCTGTATATATTATACTGGAGGGACCGCTCATTATACTACATGTAAATCACTGCCAGGACTGGGGCATGTAATAAGAAGATTAGGGAGTAGAGAGAGATAGGAAGAGGAGGAGGAGAGAGGGGAAGGTGTAGGCGAGTCATCTGTATAATACGCCATAGTAACAATGTGTCCTGTATATATTATACTGGAGGGACCGCTCATTATACTACATGTAAATCACTGCCAGGACTGGGGCATGTAATAAGATCAGGGAGTAGAGAGAGATAGGAAGAGGAGGAGGAGAGAGGGGAAGGTGTAGGCGAGTCATCTGTATAATACGCCATAGTAACAATGTGTCCTGTATATATTATACTGGAGGGACCGCTCATTATACTACATGTAAATCACTGCCAGGACTGGGGCATGTAATAAGAAGATCAGGGAGTAGAGAGAGATAGGAAGAGGAGGAGGAGAGAGGGGAAGGTGTAGTGGAGTCATCTGTATAATACGCCATAGTAACAATGTGTCCTGTATATATTATACTGGAGGGACCGCTCATTATACTACATGTAAATCACTGCCAGGACTGGGGCATGTAATAAGATCAGGGAGTAGAGAGAGATAGGAAGAGGAGGAGGAGAGAGGGGAAGGTGTAGGGGAGTCATCTGTATAATACGCCATAGTAACAATGTGTCCTGTATATATTATACTGGAGGGACCGCTCATTATACTACATGTAAATCACTGCCAGGACTGGGGCATGTAATAAGATCAGGGAGTAGAGAGAGATAGGAAGAGGAGGAGGAGAGAGGGGAAGGTGTAGGGGAGTCATCTGTATAATACGCCATAGTAACAATGTGTCCTGTATATATTATACTGGAGGGACCGCTCATTATACTACATGTAAATCACTGCCAGGACTGGGGCATGTAATAAGAAGATTAGGGAGTAGAGAGAGATAGGAAGAGGAGGAGGAGAGAGGGGAAGGTGTAGGGGAGTCATCTGTATAATACGCCATAGTAACAATGTGTCCTGTATATATTATACTGGAGGGACCGCTCATTATACTACATGTAAATCACTGCCAGGACTGGGGCATGTAATAAGATCAGGGAGTAGAGAGAGATAGGAAGAGGAGGAGGAGAGAGGGGAAGGTGTAGGGGAGTCATCTGTATAATACGCCATAGTAACAATGTGTCCTGTATATATTATACTGGAGGGACCGCTCATTATACTACATGTAAATCACTGCCAGGACTGGGGCATGTAATAAGATCAGGGAGTAGAGAGAGATAGGAAGAGGAGGAGGAGAGAGAGGAAGGTGTAGGCGAGTCATCTGTATAATACGCCATAGTAACAATGTGTCCTGTATATATTATACTGGAGGGACCGCTCATTATACTACATGTAAATCACTGCCAGGACTGGGGCATGTAATAAGAAGATTAGGGAGTAGAGAGAGATAGGAAGAGGAGGAGGAGAGAGGGGAAGGTGTAGGGGAGTCATCTGTATAATACGCCATAGTAACAATGTGTCCTGTATATATTATACTGGAGGGACCGCTCATTATACTACATGTAAATCACTGCCAGGACTGGGGCATGTAATAAGAAGATTAGGGAGTAGAGAGAGATAGGAAGAGGAGGAGGAGAGAGGGGAAGGTGTAGGGGAGTCATCTGTATAATACGCCATAGTAACAATGTGTCCTGTATATATTATACTGGAGGGACCGCTCATTATACTACATGTAAATCACTGGCAGGACTGGGGCATGTAATAAGATCAGGGAGTAGAGAGAGATAGGAAGAGGAGGAGGAGAGAGAGGAAGGTGTAGGGGAGTCATCTGTATAATACGCCATAGTAACAATGTGTCCTGTATATATTATACTGGAGGGACCGCTCATTGTACTACATGTAAATCACTGCCAGGACTGGGGCATGTAATAAGATCAGGGAGTAGAGAGAGATAGGAAGAGGAGGAGGAGAGAGGGGAAGGTGTAGGGGAGTCATCTGTATAATACGCCATAGTAACAATGTGTCCTGTATATATTATACTGGAGGGACCGCTCATTATACTACATGTAAATCACTGCCAGGACTGGGGCATGTAATATGAAGATTAGGGAGTAGAGAGAGATAGGAAGAGGAGGAGGAGAGAGGGGAACGTGTAGGGGAGTCTTCTGTTTAATACGCCATAGTAACAATGTGTCCTGTATATATTATACTGGAGGGACCGCTCATTATACTACATGTAAATCACTGCCAGGACTGGGGCATGTAATAAGAAGATTAGGGAGTAGAGAGAAATAAGAAGAGGAGGAGGAGAGAGGGGAAGGTGTAGTCGAGTCATCTGTATAATACGCCATAGTAACAATGTGTCCTGTATATATTATACTGGAGGGACCGCTCATTATACTACATGTAAATCACTGCCAGGACTGGGGAATGTAATAAGATCAGGGAGTAGAGAGAGATAGGAAGAGGAGGAGGAGAGAGGGGAAGGTGTAGGGGAGTCATCTGTATAATACGCCATAGTAACAATGTGTCCTGTATATATTATACTGGAGGGACCGCTCATTATACTACATGTAAATCACTGCCAGGACTGGGGCATGTAATAAGATCAGGGAGTAGAGAGAGATAGGAAGAGGAGAAGGAGAGAAGGGAAGGTGTAGGGGATTCATCTGTATAATACGCCATAGTAACAATGTGTCCTGTATATATTATACTGGAGTTACCGCTCATTATACTACATGTAAATCACTGCCAGGACTGGGGCATGTAATAAGATCAGGGAGTAGAGAGAGATAGGAAGAGGAGGAGGAGAGAGAGGAAGATGTAGGCGAGTCATCTATATAATACGCCATAGTAACAATGTGTCCTGTATATATTAAACTGGAGGGACCGCTCATTATACTACATGTAAAACACTGCCAGGACTGGGGCATGTAATAAGAAGATTAGAGAGTAGAGAGAGATAGGAAGAGGAGGAGTAGAGAGGGGAAGGTGTAGGGGAGTCATCTGTATAATACGCCATAGTAACAATGTGTCCTGTATATATTATACTGGAGGGACCGCTCATTATACTACATGTAAATCACTGCCAGGACTGGGGCATGTAATAAGATCAGGGAGTAGAGAGAGATAGGAAGAGGAGGAGGAGAGAGGGGAAGGTGTAGGGGAGTCATCTGTATAATACGCCATAGTAACAATGTGTCCTGTATATATTATACTGGAGGGACCGCTCATTATACTACATGTAAATCACTGCCAGGACTGGGGCATGTAATAAGATCAGGGAGTAGAGAGAGATAGGAAGAGGAGGAGGAGAGAGGGGAAGGTGTAGGGGAGTCATCTGTATAATACGCCATAGTAACAATGTGTCCTGTATATATTATACTGGAGGGACCGCTCATTATACTACATGTAAATCACTGCCAGGACTGGGGCATGTAATAAGAAGATTAGGGAGTAGAGAGAGATAGGAAGAGGAGGAGGAGAGAGGGGAAGGTGTAGGGGAGTCATCTGTATAATACGCCATAGTAACAATGTGTCCTGTATATATTATACTGGAGGGACCGCTCATTATACTACATGTAAATCACTGCCAGGACTGGTGCATGTAATAAGATCAGGGAGTAGAGAGAGATAGGAAGAGGAGGAGGAGAGAGAGGAAGATGTAGGCGAGTCATCTGTATAATACGCCATAGTAACAATGTGTCCTGTATATATTATACTGGAGGGACCGCTCATTATACTACATGTAAATCACTGCCAGGACTGGGGCATGTAATAAAAAGATTAGGGAGTAGAGAGAGATAGGAAGAGGAGGAGGAGAGAGGGGAAGGTGTAGGGGAGTCATCTGTATAATACGCCATAGTAACAATGTGTCCTGTATATATTATACTGGAGGGACCGCTCATTATACTACATGTAAATCACTGCCAGGACTGGGGCATGTAATAAGATCAGGGAGTAGAGAGAGATAGGAAGAGGAGGAGGAGAGAGGGGAAGGTGTAGGGGAGTCATCTGTATAATACGCCATAGTAACAATGTGTCCTGTATATATTATACTGGAGGGACCGCTCATTATACTACATGTAAATCACTGCCAGGACTGGGGCATGTAATAAGAAGATTAGGGAGTAGAGAGAGATAGGAAGAGGAGGAGGAGAGAGGGGAAGGTGTAGGGGAGTCATCTGTATAATACGCCATAGTAACAATGTGTCCTGTATATATTATACTGGAGGGACCGCTCATTATACTACATGTAAATCACTGCCAGGACTGGTGCATGTAATAAGATCAGGGAGTAGAGAGAGATAGGAAGAGGAGGAGGAGAGAGAGGAAGATGTAGGCGAGTCATCTGTATAATACGCCATAGTAACAATGTGTCCTGTATATATTATACTGGAGGGACCGCTCATTATACTACATGTAAATCACTGCCAGGACTGGGGCATGTAATAAGAAGATTAGGGAGTAGAGAGAGATAGGAAGAGGAGGAGGAGAGAGGGGAAGGTGTAGGGGAGTCATCTGTATAATACGCCATAGTAACAATGTGTCCTGTATATATTATACTGGAGGGACCGCTCATTATACTACATGTAAATCACTGCCAGGACTGGGGCATGTAATAAGATCAGGGAGTAGAGAGAGATAGGAAGAGGAGGAGGAGAGAGGGGAAGGTGTAGGGGAGTCATCTGTATAATACGCCATAGTAACAATGTGTCCTGTATATATTATACTGGAGGGACCGCTCATTATACTACATGTAAATCACTGCCAGGACTGGGGCATGTAATAAAGATCAGGGAGTAGAGAGAGATAGGAAGAGGAGGAGGAGAGAGGGGAAGGTGTAGGGGAGTCATCTGTATAATACGCCATAGTAACAATGTGTCCTGTATATATTATACTGGAGGGACCGCTCATTATACTACATGTAAATCACTGCCAGGACTGGGGCATGTAATAAGATCAGGGAGTAGAGAGAGACAGGAAGAGGAGGAGGAGAGAGAGGAAGATGTAGGCGAGTCATCTGTATAATACGCCATAGTAACAATGTGTCCTGTATATATTAAACTGGAGGGACCGCTCATTATACTACATGTAAAACACTGCCAGGACTGGGGCATGTAATAAGAAGATTAGGGAGTAAAGAGAGATAGGAAGAGGAGGAGTAGAGAGGGGAAGGTGTAGGGGAGTCATCTGTATAATACGCCATAGTAACAATGTGTCCTGTATATATTATACTGGAGGGACCGCTCATTATACTACATGTAAATCACTGCCAGGACTGGGGCATGTAATAAGATCAGGGAGTAGAGAGAGATAGGAAGAGGAGGAGGAGAGAGAGAGGAAGATGTAGGCGAGTCATCTGTATAATACGCCATAGTAACAATGTGTCCTGTATATATTATACTGGAGGGACCGCTCATTATACTACATGTAAATCACTGCCAGGACTGGGGCATGTAATAAGAAGATTAGGGAGTAGAGAGAGATAGGAAGAGGAGGAGGAGAGAGGGGAAGGTGTAGGCGAGTCATCTGTATAATACGCCATAGTAACAATGTGTCCTGTATATATTATACTGGAGGGACCGCTCATTATACTACATGTAAATCACTGCCAGGACTGGGGCATGTAATAAGATCAGGGAGTAGAGAGAGATAGGAAGAGGAGGAGGAGAGAGGGGAAGGTGCAGGGGAGTCATCTGTATAATACGCCATAGTAACAATGTGTCCTGTATATATTATACTGGAGGGACCGCTCATTATACTACATGTAAATCACTGCCAGGACTGGGGCATGTAATAAGATCAGGGAGTAGAGAGAGATAGGAAGAGGAGGAGGAGAGAGGGGAAGGTGTAGGGGAGTCATCTGTTTAATACGCCATAGTAACAATGTGTCCTGTATATATTATACTGGAGGGACCGCTCATCATACTACATGTAAATCACTGCCAGGACTGGGGCATGTAATAAAAAGATTAGGGAGTAGAGAGAGATAGGAAGAGGAGGAGGAGAGAGGGGGAAGGTGTAGGCGAGTCATCTGTATAATACGCCATAGTAACAATGTGTCCTGTATATATTATACTGGAGGGACCGCTCATTATACTACATGTAAATCACTGCCAGGACTGGGGCATGTAATACGATCAGGGAGTAGAGAGAGATAGGAAGAGGAGGAGGAGAGAGGGGAAGGTGTAGGCGAGTCATCTGTATAATACGCCATAGTAACAATGTGTCCTGTATATATTATACTGGAGGGACCGCTCATTATACTACATGTAAATCACTGCAAGGACTGGGGCATGTAATAAGATCAGGGAGTAGAGAGAGATAGGAAGAGGAGGAGGAGAGAGGGGAAGGTGTAGGGGAGTCATCTGTATAATACGCCATAGTAACAATGTGTCCTGTATATATTATACTGGAGGGACCGCTCATTATACTACATGTAAATCACTGCCAGGACTGGGGCATGTAATGAAGATCAGGGAGTAGAGAGAGATAGGAAGAGGAGGAGGAGAGAGGGGAAGGTGTAGGGGAGTCATCTGTATAATACGCCATAGTAACAATGTGTCCTGTATATATTATACTGGAGGGACCGCTCATTATACTACATGTAAATCACTGCCAGGACTGGGGCATGTAATAAGAAGATTAGGGAGTAGAGAGAGATAGGAAGAGGAGGAGGAGAGAGGGGAAGGTGTAGGGGAGTCATCTGTATAATACGCCATAGTAACAATGTGTCCTGTATATATTATACTGGAGGGACCGCTCATTATACTACATGTAAATCACTGCCAGGACTGGGGCATGTAATAAGATCAGGGAGTAGAGAGAGATAGGAAGAGGAGGAGGAGAGAGGGGAAGGTGTAGGGGAGTCATCTGTATAATACGCCATAGTAACAATGTGTCCTGTATATATTATACTGGAGGGACCGCTCATTATACTACATGTAAATCACTGCCAGGACTGGGGCATGTAATAAGATCAGGGAGTAGAGAGAGATAGGAAGAGGAGAAGGAGAGAGGGGAAGGTGTAGGGGAGTCATCTGTATAATACGCCATAGTAACAATGTGTCCTGTATATATTATACTGGAGGGACCGCTCATTATACTACATGTAAATCACTGCCAGGACTGGGGCATGTAATAAGATCAGGGAGTAGAGAGAGATAGGAAGAGGAGGAGGAGAGAGGGGAAGGTGTAGGGGAGTCATCTGTATAATACGCCATAGTAACAATGTGTCCTGTATATATTATACTGGAGGGACCGCTCATTATACTACATGTAAATCACTGCCAGGACTGGGGCATGTAATAAAAAGATTAGGGAGTAGAGAGAGATAGGAAGAGGAGGAGGAGAGAGGGGAAGGTGTAGGGGAGTCATCTGTATAATACGCCATAGTAACAATGTGTCCTGTATATATTATACTGGAGGGACCGCTCATTATACTACATGTAAATCACTGCCAGGACTGGGGCATGTAATAAGATCAGGGAGTAGAGAGAGATAGGAAGAGGAGGAGGAGAGAGGGGAAGGTGTAGGCGAGTCATCTGTATAATACGCCATAGTAACAATGTGTCCTGTATATATTATACTGGAGGGACCGCTCATTATACTACATGTAAATCACTGCCAGGACTGGGGCATGTAATAAAAGATCAGGGAGTAGAGAGAGATAGGAAGAGGAGGAGGAGAGAGGGGAAGGTGTAGGGGAGTCATCTGTATAATACGCCATAGTAACAATGTGTCCTGTATATATTATACTGGAGGGACCGCTCATTATACTACATGTAAATCACTGCCAGGACTGGGGCATGTAATAAGATCAGGGAGTAGAGAGAGATAGGAAGAGGAGGAGGAGAGAGGGGAAGGTGTAGGGGAGTCATCTGTATAATACGCCATAGTAACAATGTGTCCTGTATATATTATACTGGAGGGACCGCTCATTATACTACATGTAAATCACTGCCAGGACTGGGGCATGTAATAAGATCAGGGAGTAGAGAGAGATAGGAAGAGGAGGAGGAGAGAGGGGAAGGTGTAGGGGAGTCATCTGTATAATACGCCATAGTAACAATGTGTCCTGTATATATTATACTGGAGGGACCGCTCATTATACTACATGTAAATCACTGCCAGGACTGGGGCATGTAATAAGAAGATTAGGGAGTAGAGAGAGATAGGAAGAGGAGGAGGAGAGAGGGGAAGGTGTAGGCGAGTCATCTGTATAATACGCCATAGTAACAATGTGTCCTGTATATATTATACTGGAGGGACCGCTCATTATACTACATGTAAATCACTGCCAGGACTGGGGCATGTAATAAGATCAGGGAGTAGAGAGAGATAGGAAGAGGAGGAGGAGAGAGGGGAAGGTGTAGGGGAGTCATCTGTATAATACGCCATAGTAACAATGTGTCCTGTATATATTATACTGGAGGGACCGCTCATTATACTACATGTAAATCACTGCCAGGACTGGGGCATGTAATAAGATCAGGGAGTAGAGAGAGATAGGAAGAGGAGGAGGAGAGAGAGGGGAAGGTGTAGGGGAGTCATCTGTATAATACGCCATAGTAACAATGTGTCCTGTATATATTATACTGGAGGGACCGCTCATTATACTACATGTAAATCACTGCCAGGACTGGTGCATGTAATAAGATCAGGGAGTAGAGAGAGATAGGAAGAGGAGGAGGAGAGAGAGGAAGATGTAGGCGAGTCATCTGTATAATACGCCATAGTAACAATGTGTCCTGTATATATTAAACTGGAGGGACCGCTCATTATACTACATGTAAAACACTGCCAGGACTGGGGCATGTAATAAGAAGATTAGGGAGTAGAGAGAGATAGGAAGAGGAGGAGTAGAGAGGGGAAGGTGTAGGGGAGTCATCTGTATAATACGCCATAGTAACAATGTGTCCTGTATATATTATACTGGAGGGACCGCTCATTATACTACATGTAAATCACTGCCAGGACTGGTGCATGTAATAAGATCAGGGAGTAGAGAGAGATAGGAAGAGGAGGAGGAGAGAGAGGGAAGATGTAGGCGAGTCATCTGTATAATACGCCATAGTAACAATGTGTCCTGTATATATTATACTGGAGGGACCGCTCATTATACTACATGTAAATCACTGCCAGGACTGGGGCATGTAATAAGAAGATTAGGGAGTAGAGAGAGATAGGAAGAGGAGGAGGAGAGAGGGGAAGGTGTAGGCGAGTCATCTGTATAATACGCCATAGTAACAATGTGTCCTGTATATATTATACTGGAGGGACCGCTCATTATACTACATGTAAATCACTGCCAGGACTGGGGCATGTAATAAGATCAGGGAGTAGAGAGAGATAGGAAGAGGAGGAGGAGAGAGGGGAAGGTGTAGGGGAGTCATCTGTATAATACGCCATAGTAACAATGTGTCCTGTATATATTATACTGGAGGGACCGCTCATTATACTACATGTAAATCACTGCCAGGACTGGGGCATGTAATAAGATCAGGGAGTAGAGAGAGATAGGAAGAGGAGGAGGAGAGAGGGGAAGGTGTAGGGGAGTCATCTGTTTAATACGCCATAGTAACAATGTGTCCTGTATATATTATACTGGAGGGACCGCTCATTATACTACATGTAAATCACTGCCAGGACTGGGGCATGTAATAAGAAGATTAGGGAGTAGAGAGAGATAGGAAGAGGAGGAGGAGAGAGGGGAAGGTGTAGGCGAGTCATCTGTATAATACGCCATAGTAACAATGTGTCCTGTATATATTATACTGGAGGGACCGCTCATTATACTACATGTAAATCACTGCCAGGACTGGGGCATGTAATAAGATCAGGGAGTAGAGAGAGATAGGAAGAGGAGGAGGAGAGAGGGGAAGGTGTAGGGGAGTCATCTGTATAATACGCCATAGTAACAATGTGTCCTGTATATATTATACTGGAGGGACCGCTCATTATACTACATGTAAATCACTGCCAGGACTGGGGCATGTAATAAGATCAGGGAGTAGAGAGAGATAGGAAGAGGAGGAGGAGAGAGGGGAAGGTGTAGGGGAGTCATCTGTATAATACGCCATAGTAACAATGTGTCCTGTATATATTATACTGGAGGGACCGCTCATTATACTACATGTAAATCACTGCCAGGACTGGGGCATGTAATAAGAAGATTAGGGAGTAGAGAGAGATAGGAAGAGGAGGAGGAGAGAGGGGAAGGTGTAGGCGAGTCATCTGTATAATACGCCATAGTAACAATGTGTCCTGTATATATTATACTGGAGGGACCGCTCATTATACTACATGTAAATCACTGCCAGGACTGGGGCATGTAATAAGATCAGGGAGTAGAGAGAGATAGGAAGAGGAGGAGGAGAGAGGGGAAGGTGTAGGGGAGTCATCTGTATAATACGCCATAGTAACAATGTGTCCTGTATATATTATACTGGAGGGACCGCTCATTATACTACATGTAAATCACTGCCAGGACTGGGGCATGTAATAAAAAGATTAGGGAGTAGAGAGAGATAGGAAGAGGAGGAGGAGAGAGGGGAAGGTGTAGGCGAGTCATCTGTATAATACGCCATAGTAACAATGTGTCCTGTATATATTATACTGGAGGGACCGCTCATTATACTACATGTAAATCACTGCCAGGACTGGGGCATGTAATAAGATCAGGGAGTAGAGAGAGATAGGAAGAGGAGGAGGAGAGAGGGGAAGGTGTAGGGGAGTCATCTGTATAATACGCCATAGTAACAATGTGTCCTGTATATATTATACTGGAGGGACCGCTCATTATACTACATGTAAATCACTGCCAGGACTGGGGCATGTAATAAGATCAGGGAGTAGAGAGAGATAGGAAGAGGAGGAGGAGGAGAGGGGAAGGTGTAGGGGAGTCATCTGTATAATACGCCATAGTAACAATGTGTCCTGTATATATTATACTGGAGGGACCGCTCATTATACTACATGTAAATCACTGCCAGGACTGGGGCATGTAATAAGATCAGGGAGTAGAGAGAGATAGGAAGAGGAGGAGGAGAGAGGGGAAGGTGTAGGGGAGTCATCTGTATAATACGCCATAGTAACAATGTGTCCTGTATATATTATACTGGAGGGACCGCTCATTATACTACATGTAAATCACTGCCAGGACTGGGGCATGTAATAAGATCAGGGAGTAGAGAGAGATAGGAAGAGGAGGAGGAGAGAGGGGAAGGTGTAGGGGAGTCATCTGTATAATACGCCATAGTAACAATGTGTCCTGTATATATTATACTGGAGGGACCGCTCATTATACTACATGTAAATCACTGCCAGGACTGGGGCATGTAATAAGATCAGGGAGTAGAGAGAGATAGGAAGAGGAGGAGGAGAGAGGGGAAGGTGTAGGGGAGTCATCTGTATAATACGCCATAGTAACAATGTGTCCTGTATATATTATACTGGAGGGACCGCTCATTATACTACATGTAAATCACTGCCAGGACTGGGGCATGTAATAAGATCAGGGAGTAGAGAGAGATAGGAAGAGGAGGAGGAGAGAGAGGAAGGTGTAGGGGAGTCATCTGTATAATACGCCATAGTAACAATGTGTCCTGTATATATTATACTGGAGGGACCGCTCATTATACTACATGTAAAACACTGCCAGGACTGGGGCATGTAATAAGAAGATTAGGGAGTAGAGAGAGATAGGAAGAGGAGGAGGAGAGAGGGGAAGGTGTAGGGGAGTCATCTGTATAATACGCCATAGTAACAATGTGTCCTGTATATATTATACTGGAGGGACCGCTCATTATACTACATGTAAATCACTGCCAGGACTGGTGCATGTAATAAGATCAGGGAGTAGAGAGAGATAGGAAGAGGAGGAGGAGAGAGGGGAAGATGTAGGCGAGTCATCTGTATAATACGCCATAGTAACAATGTGTCCTGTATATATTATACTGGAGGGACCGCTCATTATACTACATGTAAATCACTGCCAGGACTGGGGCATGTAATAAGATCAGGGAGTAGAGAGAGATAGGAAGAGGAGGAGGAGAGAGGGGAAGGTGTAGGCGAGTCATCTGTATAATACGCCATAGTAACAATGTGTCCTGTATATATTATACTGGAGGGACCGCTCATTATACTACATGTAAATCACTGCCAGGACTGGGGCATGTAATAAGATCAGGGAGTAGAGAGAGATAGGAAGAGGAGGAGGAGAGAGGGGAAGGTGTAGGGGAGTCATCTGTATAATACGCCATAGTAACAATGTGTCCTGTATATATTATACTGGAGGGACCGCTCATTATACTACATGTAAATCACTGCCAGGACTGGGGCATGTAATAAGAAGATTAGGGAGTAGAGAGAGATAGGAAGAGGAGGAGGAGAGAGGGGAAGGTGTAGGGGAGTCATCTGTTTAATACGCCATAGTAACAATGTGTCCTGTATATATTATACTGGAGGGACCGCTCATTATACTACATGTAAATCACTGCCAGGACTGGGGCATGTAATAAGAAGATTAGGGAGTAGAGAGAGATAGGAAGAGGAGGAGGAGAGAGGGGAAGGTGTAGGCGAGTCATCTGTATAATACGCCATAGTAACAATGTGTCCTGTATATATTATACTGGAGGGACCGCTCATTATACTACATGTAAATCACTGCCAGGACTGGGGAATGTAATAAGATCAGGGAGTAGAGAGAGATAGGAAGAGGAGGAGGAGAGAGGGGAAGGTGTAGGGGAGTCATCTGTATAATACGCCATAGTAACAATGTGTCCTGTATATATTATACTGGAGGGACCGCTCATTATACTACATGTAAATCACTGCCAGGACTGGGGCATGTAATAAGATCAGGGAGTAGAGAGAGATAGGAAGAGGAGAAGGAGAGAAGGGAAGGTGTAGGGGATTCATCTGTATAATACGCCATAGTAACAATGTGTCCTGTATATATTATACTGGAGTTACCGCTCATTATACTACATGTAAATCACTGCCAGGACTGGGGCATGTAATAAGATCAGGGAGTAGAGAGAGATAGGAAGAGGAGGAGGAGAGAGGGGAAGATGTAGGGGAGTCATCTGTATAATACGCCATAGTAACAATGTGTCCTGTATATATTAAACTGGAGGGACCGCTCATTATACTACATGTAAAACACTGCCAGGACTGGGGCATGTAATAAGAAGATTAGAGAGTAGAGAGAGATAGGAAGAGGAGGAGGAGAGAGGGGAAGGTGTAGGGGAGTCATCTGTATAATACGCCATAGTAACAATGTGTCCTGTATATATTATACTGGAGGGACCGCTCATTATACTACATGCAAATCACTGCCAGGACTGGTGCATGTAATAAGATCAGGGAGTAGAGAGAGATAGGAAGAGGAGGAGGAGAGAGAGGAAGATGTAGGCGAGTCATCTGTATAATACGCCATAGTAACAATGTGTCCTGTATATATTATACTGGAGGGACCGCTCATTATACTACATGTAAATCACTGCCAGGACTGGGGCATGTAATAAAAAGATTAGGGAGTAGAGAGAGATAGGAAGAGGAGGAGGAGAGAGGGGAAGGTGTAGGGGAGTCATCTGTATAATACGCCATAGTAACAATGTGTCCTGTATATATTATACTGGAGGGACCGCTCATTATACTACATGTAAATCACTGCCAGGACTGGGGCA
Source organism: Leptodactylus fallax (assembly GCA_947044405.1). NCBI lineage: Eukaryota > Metazoa > Chordata > Amphibia > Anura > Leptodactylidae > Leptodactylus > Leptodactylus fallax. The sequence continues at coordinate 171,092 of CAMRHE010001092.1, forward strand.
TGTAATAAGATCAGGGAGTAGAGAGAGATAGGAAGAGGAGGAGGAGAGAGGGGAAGGTGTAGGGGAGTCATCTGTATAATACGCCATAGTAACAATGTGTCCTGTATATATTATACTGGAGGGACCGCTCATTATACTACATGTAAATCACTGCCAGGACTGGGGCATGTAATAAGATCAGGGAGTAGAGAGAGATAGGAAGAGGAGGAGGAGAGAGGGGAAGGTGTAGGGGAGTCATCTGTATAATACGCCATAGTAACAATGTGTCCTGTATATATTATACTGGAGGGACCGCTCATTATACTACATGTAAATCACTGCCAGGACTGGGGCATGTAATAAGATCAGGGAGTAGAGAGAGATAGGAAGAGGAGGAGGAGAGAGAGGAAGATGTAGGCGAGTCATCTGTATAATACGCCATAGTAACAATGTGTCCTGTATATATTAAACTGGAGGGACCGCTCATTATACTACATGTAAAACACTGCCAGGACTGGGGCATGTAATAAGAAGATTAGAGAGTAGAGAGAGATAGGAAGAGGAGGAGGAGAGAGGGGAAGGTGTAGGGGAGTCATCTGTATAATACGCCATAGTAACAATGTGTCCTGTATATATTATACTGGAGGGACCGCTCATTATACTACATGCAAATCACTGCCAGGACTGGTGCATGTAATAAGATCAGGGAGTAGAGAGAGATAGGAAGAGGAGGAGGAGAGAGAGGAAGATGTAGGCGAGTCATCTGTATAATACGCCATAGTAACAATGTGTCCTGTATATATTATACTGGAGGGACCGCTCATTATACTACATGTAAATCACTGCCAGGACTGGGGCATGTAATAAGAAGATTAGGGAGTAGAGAGAGATAGGAAGAGGAGGAGGAGAGAGGGGAAGGTGTAGGGGAGTCATCTGTATAATACGCCATAGTAACAATGTGTCCTGTATATATTATACTGGAGGGACCGCTCATTATACTACATGTAAATCACTGCCAGGACTGGGGCATGTAATAAGATCAGGGAGTAGAGAGAGATAGGAAGAGGAGGAGGAGAGAGGGGAAGGTGTAGGGGAGTCATCTGTATAATACGCCATAGTAACAATGTGTCCTGTATATATTATACTGGAGGGACCGCTCATTATACTACATGTAAATCACTGCCAGGACTGGGGCATGTAATAAGAAGATTAGGGAGTAGAGAGAGATAGGAAGAGGAGGAGGAGAGAGGGGAAGGTGTAGGGGAGTCATCTGTATAATACGCCATAGTAACAATGTGTCCTGTATATATTATACTGGAGGGACCGCTCATTATACTACATGTAAATCACTGCCAGGACTGGTGCATGTAATAAGATCAGGGAGTAGAGAGAGATAGGAAGAGGAGGAGGAGAGAGAGAGGAAGATGTAGGCGAGTCATCTGTATAATACGCCATAGTAACAATGTGTCCTGTATATATTAAACTGGAGGGACCGCTCATTATACTACATGTAAAACACTGCCAGGACTGGGGCATGTAATAAGAAGATTAGAGAGTAGAGAGAGATAGGAAGAGGAGGAGGAGAGAGGGGAAGGTGTAGGGGAGTCATCTGTATAATACGCCATAGTAACAATGTGTCCTGTATATATTATACTGGAGGGACTGCTCATTATACTACATGTAAATCACTGCCAGGACTGGGGCATGTAATAAGATCAGGGAGTAGAGAGAGATAGGAAGAGGAGGAGGAGAGAGGGGAAGGTGTAGGGGAGTCATCTGTATAATACGCCATAGTAACAATGTGTCCTGTATATATTATACTGGAGGGACCGCTCATTATACTACATGTAAATCACTGCCAGGACTGGGGCATGTAATAAGATCAGGGAGTAGAGAGAGATAGGAAGAGGAGGAGGAGAGAGAGAGGAAGATGTAGGCGAGTCATCTGTATAATACGCCATAGTAACAATGTGTCCTGTATATATTAAACTGGAGGGACCGCTCATTATACTACATGTAAAACACTGCCAGGACTGGGGCATGTAATAAGAAGATTAGGGAGTAGAGAGAGATAGGAAGAGGAGGAGTAGAGAGGGGAAGGTGTAGGGGAGTCATCTGTATAATACGCCATAGTAACAATGTGTCCTGTATATATTATACTGGAGGGACTGCTCATTATACTACATGTAAATCACTGCCAGGACTGGGGCATGTAATAAGATCAGGGAGTAGAGAGAGATAGGAAGAGGAGGAGGAGAGAGGGGAAGGTGTAGGGGAGTCATCTGTATAATACGCCATAGTAACAATGTGTCCTGTATATATTATACTGGAGGGACCGCTCATTATACTACATGTAAATCACTGCCAGGACTGGGGCATGTAATAAGATCAGGGAGTAGAGAGAGATAGGAAGAGGAGGAGGAGAGAGGGGAAGGTGTAGGGGAGTCATCTGTTTAATACGCCATAGTAACAATGTGTCCTGTATATATTATACTGGAGGGACCGCTCATTATACTACATGTAAATCACTGCCAGGACTGGGGCATGTAATAAGATCAGGGAGTAGAGAGAGATAGGAAGAGGAGGAGGAGAGAGAGGGAAGGTGTAGGCGAGTCATCTGTATAATACGCCATAGTAACAATGTGTCCTGTATATATTAAACTGGAGGGACCGCTCATTATACTACATGTAAAACACTGCCAGGACTGGGGCATGTAATAAGAAGATTAGGGAGTAGAGAGAGATAGGAAGAGGAGGAGGAGAGAGGGGAAGGTGTAGGGGAGTCATCTGTATAATACGCCATAGTAACAATGTGTCCTGTATATATTATACTGGAGGGACCGCTCATTATACTACATGTAAATCACTGCCAGGACTGGGGCATGTAATAAGATCAGGGAGTAGAGAGAGATAGGAAGAGGAGGAGGAGAGAGGGGAAGGTGTAGGCGAGTCATCTGTATAATACGCCATAGTAACAATGTGTCCTGTATATATTATACTGGAGGGACCGCTCATTATACTACATGTAAATCACTGCCAGGACTGGGGCATGTAATAAGAAGATTAGGGAGTAGAGAGAGATAGGAAGAGGAGGAGGAGAGAGGGGAAGGTGTAGGCGAGTCATCTGTATAATACGCCATAGTAACAATGTGTCCTGTATATATTATACTGGAGGGACCGCTCATTATACTACATGTAAATCACTGCCAGGACTGGGGCATGTAATAAGATCAGGGAGTAGAGAGAGATAGGAAGAGGAGGAGGAGAGAGGGGAAGGTGCAGGGGAGTCATCTGTATAATACGCCATAGTAACAATGTGTCCTGTATATATTATACTGGAGGGACCGCTCATTATACTACATGTAAATCACTGCCAGGACTGGGGCATGTAATAAGATCAGGGAGTAGAGAGAGATAGGAAGAGGAGGAGGAGAGAGGGGAAGGTGTAGGGGAGTCATCTGTTTAATACGCCATAGTAACAATGTGTCCTGTATATATTATACTGGAGGGACCGCTCATCATACTACATGTAAATCACTGCCAGGACTGGGGCATGTAATAAAAAGATTAGGGAGTAGAGAGAGATAGGAAGAGGAGGAGGAGAGAGGGGAAGGTGTAGGCGAGTCATCTGTATAATACGCCATAGTAACAATGTGTCCTGTATATATTATACTGGAGGGACCGCTCATTATACTACATGTAAATCACTGCCAGGACTGGGGCATGTAATAAGATCAGGGAGTAGAGAGAGATAGGAAGAGGAGGAGGAGAGAGGGGAAGGTGTAGGGGAGTCATCTGTATAATACGCCATAGTAACAATGTGTCCTGTATATATTATACTGGAGGGACCGCTCATTATACTACATGTAAATCACTGCCAGGACTGGGGCATGTAATAAGATCAGGGAGCAGAAAGAGATAGGAAGAGGAGAAGGAGGAGAGGGGAAGGTGTAGGGGAGTCATATGTATAATACGCCATAGTAACAATGTGTCCTGTATATATTATACTGGAGGGACCGCTCATTATACTACATGTAAATCACTGCCAGGACTGGGGCATGTAATAAGATCAGGGAGTAGAGAGAGATAGGAAGAGGAGGAGGAGAGAGGGGAAGGTGTAGGGGAGTCATCTGTATAATACGCCATAGTAACAATGTGTCCTGTATATATTATACTGGAGGGACCGCTCATTATACTACATGTAAATCACTGCCAGGACTGGGGCATGTAATAAGATCAGGGAGTAGAGAGAGATAGGAAGAGGAGGAGGAGAGAGGGGAAGGTGTAGGGGAGTCATCTGTTTAATACGCCATAGTAACAATGTGTCCTGTATATATTATACTGGAGGGACCGCTCATTATACTACATGTAAATCACTGCCAGGACTGGGGCATGTAATAAGATCAGGGAGTAGAGAGAGATAGGAAGAGGAGGAGGAGAGAGGGGAAGGTGTAGGGGAGTCATCTGTATAATACGCCATAGTAACAATGTGTCCTGTATATATTATACTGGAGGGACCGCTCATTATACTACATGTAAATCACTGCCAGGACTGGGGCATGTAATAAAAAGATTAGGGAGTAGAGAGAGATAGGAAGAGGAGGAGGAGAGAGGGGAAGGTGTAGGCGAGTCATCTGTATAATACGCCATAGTAACAATGTGTCCTGTATATATTATACTGGAGGGACCGCTCATTATACTACATGTAAATCACTGCCAGGACTGGGGCATGTAATACGATCAGGGAGTAGAGAGAGATAGGAAGAGGAGGAGGAGAGAGGGGAAGGTGTAGGGCGAGTCATCTGTATAATACGCCATAGTAACAATGTGTCCTGTATATATTATACTGGAGGGACCGCTCATTATACTACATGTAAATCACTGCCAGGACTGGGGCATGTAATAAGATCAGGGAGTAGAGAGAGATAGGAAGAGGAGGAGGAGAGAGGGGAAGGTGTAGGGGAGTCATCTGTATAATACGCCATAGTAACAATGTGTCCTGTATATATTATACTGGAGGGACCGCTCATTATACTACATGTAAATCACTGCCAGGACTGGGGCATGTAATAAGATCAGGGAGTAGAGAGAGATAGGAAGAGGAGGAGGAGAGAGGGGAAGGTGTAGGGGAGTCATCTGTATAATACGCCATAGTAACAATGTGTCCTGTATATATTATACTGGAGGGACCGCTCATTATACTACATGTAAATCACTGCCAGGACTGGGGCATGTAATAAGATCAGGGAGTAGAGAGAGATAGGAAGAGGAGGAGGAGAGAGGGGAAGGTGTAGGTGAGTCATCTGTATAATACGCCATAGTAACAATGTGTCCTGTATATATTATACTGGAGGGACCGCTCATTATACTACATGTAAATCACTGCCAGGACTGGGGCATGTAATAAGATCAGGGAGTAGAGAGAGATAGGAAGAGGAGGAGGAGAGAGAGGGAAGGTGTAGGGGAGTCATCTGTATAATACGCCATAGTAACAATGTGTCCTGTATATATTATACTGGAGGGACCGCTCATTATACTACATGTAAATCACTGCCAGGACTGGGGCATGTAATAAGAAGATTAGGGAGTAGAGAGAGATAGGAAGAGGAGGAGGAGAGAGGGGAAGGTGTAGGCGAGTCATCTGTATAATACGCCATAGTAACAATGTGTCCTGTATATATTATACTGGAGGGACCGCTCATTATACTACATGTAAATCACTGCCAGGACTGGGGCATGTAATAAGATCAGGGAGTAGAGAGAGATAGGAAGAGGAGGAGGAGAGAGGGGAAGGTGTAGGGGAGTCATCTGTATAATACGCCATAGTAACAATGTGTCCTGTATATATTATACTGGAGGGACCGCTCATTATACTACATGTAAATCACTGCCAGGACTGGGGCATGTAATAAGATCAGGGAGTAGAGAGAGATAGGAAGAGGAGGAGGAGAGAGGGGAAGGTGTAGGGGAGTCATCTGTATAATACGCCATAGTAACAATGTGTCCTGTATATATTATACTGGAGGGACCGCTCATTATACTACATGTAAATCACTGCCAGGACTGGGGCATGTAATAAGATCAGGGAGTAGAGAGAGATAGGAAGAGGAGGAGGAGAGAGGGGAAGGTGTAGGGGAGTCATCTGTATAATACGCCATAGTAACAATGTGTCCTGTATATATTATACTGGAGGGACCGCTCATTATACTACATGTAAATCACTGCCAGGACTGGGGCATGTAATAAGAATCAGGGAGTAGAGAGAGATAGGAAAAGGAGGAGGAGAGAGGGGAAGGTGTAGGGGAGTCATCTGTATAATACGCCATAGTAACAATGTGTCCTGTATATATTATACTGGAGGGACCGCTCATTATACTACATGTAAATCACTGCCAGGACTGGGGCATGTAATAAGATCAGGGAGTAGAGAGAGATAGGAAGAGGAGGAGGAGAGAGGGGAAGGTGTAGGGGAGTCATCTGTATAATACGCCATAGTAACAATGTGTCCTGTATATATTATACTGGAGGGACCGCTCATTATACTACATGTAAATCACTGCCAGGACTGGGGCATGTAATAAGATCAGGGAGTAGAGAGAGATAGGAAGAGGAGGAGGAGAGAGGGGAAGGTGTAGGGGAGTCATCTGTATAATACGCCATAGTAACAATGTGTCCTGTATATATTATACTGGAGGGACCGCTCATTATACTACATGTAAATCACTGCCAGGACTGGGGCATGTAATAAAAGATTAGGGAGTAGAGAGAGATAGGAAGAGGAGGAGGAGAGAGGGGAAGGTGTAGGGGAGTCATCTGTATAATACGCCATAGTAACAATGTGTCCTGTATATATTATACTGGAGGGACCGCTCATTATACTACATGTAAATCACTGCCAGGACTGGGGCATGTAATAAGATCAGGGAGTAGAGAGAGATAGGAAGAGGAGGAGGAGAGAGGGGAAGGTGTAGGCGAGTCATCTGTATAATACGCCATAGTAACAATGTGTCCTGTATATATTATACTGGAGGGACCGCTCATTATACTACATGTAAATCACTGCCAGGACTGGGGCATGTAATAAGATCAGGGAGTAGAGAGAGATAGGAAGAGGAGGAGGAGAGAGGGGAAGGTGTAGGGGAGTCATCTGTATAATACGCCATAGTAACAATGTGTCCTGTATATATTATACTGGAGGGACCGCTCATTATACTACATGTAAATCACTGCCAGGACTGGGGCATGTAATAAGATCAGGGAGTAGAGAGAGATAGGAAGAGGAGGAGGAGAGAGGGGAAGGTGTAGGGGAGTCATCTGTATAATACGCCATAGTAACAATGTGTCCTGTATATATTATACTGGAGGGACCGCTCATTATACTACATGTAAATCACTGCCAGGACTGGGGCATGTAATAAGATCAGGGAGTAGAGAGAGATAGGAAGAGGAGGAGGAGAGAGGGGAAGGTGTAGGGGAGTCATCTGTATAATACGCCATAGTAACAATGTGTCCTGTATATATTATACTGGAGGGACCGCTCATTATACTACATGTAAATCACTGCCAGGACTGGTGCATGTAATAAGATCAGGGAGTAGAGAGAGATAGGAAGAGGAGGAGGGAGAGAGAGGAAGATGTAGGCGAGTCATCTGTATAATACGCCATAGTAACAATGTGTCCTGTATATATTATACTGGAGGGACCGCTCATTATACTACATGTAAATCACTGCCAGGACTGGGGCATGTAATAAGAAGATTAGGGAGTAGAGAGAGATAGGAAGAGGAGGAGGAGAGAGGGGAAGGTGTAGGCGAGTCATCTGTATAATACGCCATAGTAACAATGTGTCCTGTATATATTATACTGGAGGGACCGCTCATTATACTACATGTAAATCACTGCCAGGACTGGGGCATGTAATAAGATCAGGGAGTAGAGAGAGATAGGAAGAGGAGGAGGAGAGAGGGGGAAGGTGTAGGGGAGTCATCTGTATAATACGCCATAGTAACAATGTGTCCTGTATATATTATACTGGAGGGACCGCTCATTATACTACATGTAAATCACTGCCAGGACTGGGGCATGTAATAAGATCAGGGAGTAGAGAGAGATAGGAAGAGGAGGAGGAGAGAGGGGAAGGTGTAGGGGAGTCATCTGTTTAATACGCCATAGTAACAATGTGTCCTGTATATATTATACTGGAGGGACCGCTCATTATACTACATGTAAACCACTGCCAGGACTGGGGCATGTAATAAGAAGATTAGGGAGTAGAGAGAGATAGGAAGAGGAGGTGGAGAGAGGGGAAGGTGTAGGGGAGTCATCTGTATAATACGCCATAGTAACAATGTGTCCTGTATATATTATACTGGAGGGACCGCTCATTATACTACATGTAAATCACTGCCAGGACTGGGGCATGTAATAAAGATCAGGGAGTAGAGAGAGATAGGAAGAGGAGGAGGAGAGAGGGGAAGGTGTAGGGGAGTCATCTGTATAATACGCCATAGTAACAATGTGTCCTGTATATATTATACTGGAGGGACCGCTCATTATACTACATGTAAATCACTGCCAGGACTGGGGCATGTAATAAGAACATCAGGGAGTAGAGAGAGATAGGAAGAGGAGGAGGAGAGAGGGGAAGGTGTAGGCGAGTCATCTGTATAATACGCCATAGTAACAATGTGTCCTGTATATATTATACTGGAGGGACCGCTCATTATACTACATGTAAACCACTGCCAGGACTGGGGCATGTAATAAGAACATTAGGGAGTAGAGAGAGATAGGAAGAGGAGGAGGAGAGAGGGGAAGGTGTAGGGGAGTCATCTGTATAATACGCCATAGTAACAATGTGTCCTGTATATATTATACTGGAGGGACCGCTCATTATACTACATGTAAATCACTGCCAGGACTGGGGCATGTAATAAGAAGATCAGGGAGTAGAGAGAGATAGGAAGAGGAGGAGGAGAGAGGGGAAGGTGTAGGGGAGTCATCTGTATAATACGCCATAGTAACAATGTGTCCTGTATATATTATACTGGAGGGACCGCTCATTATACTACATGTAAATCACTGCCAGGACTGGGGCATGTAATAAGATCAGGGAGTAGAGAGAGATAGGAAGAGGAGGAGGAGAGAGGGGAAGGTGTAGGGGAGTCATCTGTATAATACGCCATAGTAACAATGTGTCCTGTATATATTATACTGGAGGGACCGCTCATTATACTACATGTAAATCACTGCCAGGACTGGGGCATGTAATAAGATCAGGGAGTAGAGAGAGATAGGAAGAGGAGGAGGAGAGAGGGGAAGGTGTAGGGGAGTCATCTGTATAATACGCCATAGTAACAATGTGTCCTGTATATATTATACTGGAGGGACCGCTCATTATACTACATGTAAATCACTGCCAGGACTGGGGCATGTAATAAGATCAGGGAGTAGAGAGAGATAGGAAGAGGAGGAGGAGAGAGGGGAAGGTGTAGGGGAGTCATCTGTTTAATACGCCATAGTAACAATGTGTCCTGTATATATTATACTGGAGGGACCGCTCATCATACTACATGTAAATCACTGCCAGGACTGGGGCATGTAATAAAAAGATTAGGGAGTAGAGAGAGATAGGAAGAGGAGGAGGAGAGAGGGGAAGGTGTAGGCGAGTCATCTGTATAATACGCCATAGTAACAATGTGTCCTGTATATATTATACTGGAGGGACCGCTCATTATACTACATGTAAATCACTGCCAGGACTGGGGCATGTAATACGATCAGGGAGTAGAGAGAGATAGGAAGAGGAGGAGGAGAGAGGGGAAGGTGTAGGCGAGTCATCTGTATAATACGCCATAGTAACAATGTGTCCTGTATATATTATACTGGAGGGACCGCTCATTATACTACATGTAAATCACTGCCAGGACTGGGGCATGTAATAAGATCAGGGAGTAGAAAGAGATAGGAAGAGGAGAAGGAGAGAGGGGAAGGTGTAGGGGAGTCATATGTATAATACGCCATAGTAACAATGTGTCCTGTATATATTATACTGGAGGGACCGCTCATTATACTACATGTAAATCACTGCCAGGACTGGGGCATGTAATAAGATCAGGGAGTAGAGAGAGATAGGAAGAGGAGAAGGAGAGAGGGGAAGGTGTAGGGGAGTCATCTGTATAATACGCCATAGTAACAATGTGTCCTGTATATATTATACTGGAGGGACCGCTCATTATACTACATGTAAATCACTGCCAGGACTGGGGCATGTAATAAGATCAGGGAGTAGAGAGAGATAGGAAGAGGAGGAGGAGAGAGAGGAAGATGTAGGTGAGTCATCTGTATAATACGCCATAGTAACAATGTGTCCTGTATTTATTATACTGGAGGGACCGCTCATTATACTACATGTAAATCACTGCCAGGACTGGTGCATGTAATAAGATCAGGGAGTAGAGAGAGATAGGAAGAGGAGGAGGAGAGAGAGGAAGATGTAGGCGAGTCATCTGTATAATACGCCATAGTAACAATGTGTCCTGTATATATTATACTGGAGGGACCGCTCATTATACTACATGTAAATCACTGCCAGGACTGGGGCATGTAATAAGAAGATTAGGGAGTAGAGAGAGATAGGAAGAGGAGGAGGAGAGAGGGGAAGGTGTAGGCGAGTCATCTGTATAATACGCCATAGTAACAATGTGTCCTGTATATATTATACTGGAGGGACCGCTCATTATACTACATGTAAATCACTGCCAGGACTGGGGCATGTAATAAGATCAGGGAGTAGAGAGAGATAGGAAGAGGAGGAGGAGAGAGGGGAAGGTGTAGGGGAGTCATCTGTATAATACGCCATAGTAACAATGTGTCCTGTATATATTATACTGGAGGGACCGCTCATTATACTACATGTAAATCACTGCCAGGACTGGGGCATGTAATAAGATCAGGGAGTAGAGAGAGATAGGAAGAGGAGGAGGAGAGAGGGGAACGTGTAGGGGAGTCATCTGTTTAATACGCCATAGTAACAATGTGTCCTGTATATATTATACTGGAGGGACCGCTCATTATACTACATGTAAACCACTGCCAGGACTGGGGCATGTAATAAGAAGATTAGGGAGTAGAGAGAGATAGGAAGAGGAGGTGGAGAGAGGGGAAGGTGTAGGCGAGTCATCTGTATAATACACCATAGTAACAATGTGTCCTGTATATATTATACTGGAGGGACCGCTCATTATACTACATGTAAAACACTGCCAGGACTGGGGCATGTAATAAGAAGATCAGGGAGTAGAGAGAGATAGGAAGAGGAGGAGGAGAGAGGGGAAGGTGTAGGGGAGTCATCTGTATAATACGCCATAGTAACAATGTGTCCTGTATATATTATACTGGAGGGACCGCTCATTATACTACATGTAAATCACTGCCAGGACTGGGGCATGTAATAAGATCAGGGAGTAGAGAGAGATAGGAAGAGGAGGTGGAGAGAGAGGAAGGTGTAGGCGAGTCATCTGTATAATACGCCATAGTAACAATGTGTCCTGTATATATTATACTGGAGGGACCGCTCATTATACTACATGTAAACCACTGCCAGGACTGGGGCATGTAATAAGAACATTAGGGAGTAGAGAGAGATAGGAAAAGGAGGAGGAGAGAGGGGAAGGTGTAGGGGAGTCATCTGTATAATACGCCATAGTAACAATGTGTCCTGTATATATTATACTGGAGGGACCGCTCATTATACTACATGTAAACCACTGCCAGGACTGGGGCATGTAATAAGAACATTAGGGAGTAGAGAGACATAGGAAGAGGAGGAGGAGAGAGGGGAAGGTGTAGGGGAGTCATCTGTATAATACGCCATAGTAACAATGTGTCCTGTATATATTATACTGGAGGGACCGCTCATTATACTACATGTAAACCACTGCCAGGACTGGGGCATGTAATAAGAAGATCAGGGAGTAGAGAGAGATAGGAAGAGGAGGAGGAGAGAGGGGAAGGTGTAGGGGAGTCATCTGTATAATACGCCATAGTAACAATGTGTCCTGTATATATTATACTGGAGGGACCGCTCATTATACTACATGTAAAACACTGCCAGGACTGGGGCATGTAATAAGAAGATCAGAGAGTAGAGAGAGATAGGAAGAGGAGGAGGAGAGAGGGGAAGGTGTAGGGGAGTCATCTGTATAATACGCCATAGTAACAATGTGTCCTGTATATATTATAATGGAGGGACCGCTCATTATACTACATGTAAATCAATGCCAGGACTGGTGCATGTCATAAGATCAGGGAGTAGAGAGAGATAGGAAGAGGAGGTGGAGAGAGAGGAAGATGTAGGCGAGTCATCTGTATAATACGCCATAGTAACAATGTGTCCTGTATATATTAAACTGGAGGGACCGCTCATTATACTACATGTAAATCACTGCCAGGACTGGGGCATGTAATAAGAACATTAGGGAGTAGAGAGAGATAGGAAGAGGAGGAGGAGAGAGGGGAAGGTGTAGGGGAGTCATCTGTTTAATACGCCATAGTAACAATGTGTCCTGTATATATTATACTGGAGGGACCGCTCATTATACTACATGTAAACCACTGCCAGGACTGGGGCAGTAATAAGAACAGTAGGGAGTAGGAGAGAGGGGGGGGGGGAGTAGGAGGGAGAGGAGGAGGAGAGAGGGGAAGGTGTAGGGGAGTCATCTGTATAATACGCCATAGTAACAATGTGTCCTGTATATATTATACTGGAGGGACCGCTCATTATACTACATGTAAATCACTGCCAGGACTGGGGCATGTAATAAGAAGATTAGGGAGTAGAGAGAGATAGGAAGAGGAGGAGGAGAGAGGGGAAGGTGTAGGCGAGTCATCTGTATAATACGCCATAGTAACAATGTGTCCTGTATATATTATACTGGAGGGACCGCTCATTATACTACATGTAAATCACTGCCAGGACTGGGGCATGTAATAAGATCAGGGAGTAGAGAGAGATAGGAAGAGGAGGAGGAGAGAGGGGAAGGTGTAGGGGAGTCATCTGTATAATACGCCATAGTAACAATGTGTCCTGTATATATTATACTGGAGGGACCGCTCATTATACTACATGTAAATCACTGCCAGGACTGGGGCATGTAATAAGATCAGGGAGTAGAGAGAGATAGGAAGAGGAGGAGGACAGAGGGGAACGTGTAGGGGAGTCATCTGTTTAATACGCCATAGTAACAATGTGTCCTGTATATATTATACTGGAGGGACCGCTCATTATACTACATGTAAACCACTGCCAGGACTGGGGCATGTAATAAGAACATTAGGGAGTAGAGAGAGATAGGAAGAGGAGGAGGAGAGAGGGGAAGGTGTAGGCGAGTCATCTGTATAATACGCCATAGTAACAATGTGTCCTGTATATATTATACTGGAGGGTCCGCTCATTATACTACATGTAAATCACTGCCAGGACTGGGGCATGTAATAAGATCAGGGAGTAGAGAGATATAGGAAGAGGAGGAGGAGAGAGGGGAAGGTGTAGGGGAGTCATCTGTATAATACGCCATAGTAACAATGTGTCCTGTATATATTATACTGGAGGGACCGCTCATTATACTACATGTAAATCACTGCCAGGACTGGGGCATGTAATAAGAAGATTAGGGAGTAGAAAGAGATAGGAAGAGGAGGAGGAGAGAGGGGAAGGTGTAGGGGGAGTCATCTGTATAATACGCCATAGTAACAATGTGTCCTGTATATATTATACTGGAGGGACCGCTCATTATACTACATGTAAATCACTGCCAGGACTGGGGCATGTAATAAGAAGATTAGGGAGTAGAGAGAGATAGGAAGAGGAGGAGGAGAGAGGGGAAGGTGTAGGGGAGTCATCTGTATAATACGCCATAGTAACAATGTGTCCTGTATATATTATACTGGAGGGACCGCTCATTATACTACATGTAAATCACTGCCAGGACTGGGGCATGTAATAAGATCAGGGAGTAGAGAGAGATAGGAAGAGGAGGAGGAGAGAGGGGAGGGTGTAGGGGAGTCATCTGTTTAATACGCCATAGTAACAATGTGTCCTGTATATATTATACTGGAGGGACCGCTCATTATACTACATGTAAATCACTGCCAGGACTGGGGCATGTAATAAGATCAGGGAGTAGAGAGAGATAGGAAGAGGAGGTGGAGAGAGGGGAAGGTGTAGGGGAGTCATCTGTATAATACGCCATAGTAACAATGTGTCCTGTATATATTATACTGGAGGGACCGCTCATTATACTACATGTAAATCACTGCCAGGACTGGGGCATGTAATAAGAAGATTAGGGAGTAGAGAGAGATAGGAAGAGGAGGAGAGAGAGGGGAAGGTGTAGGGGAGTCATCTGTATAATACGCCATAGTAACAATGTGTCCTGTATATATTATACTGGAGGGACCGCTCATTATACTACATGTAAATCACTGCCAGGACTTGGGCATGTAATAAGAAGATTAGGGAGTAGAAGGAGAGAGGGGGAAGGTGTAGGGGAGTCATCTGTATAATACGCCATAGTAACAATGTGTCCTGTATATATTATACTGGAGGGACCGCTCATTATACTACATCTAAATCACTGCCAGGACTGTGGCATGTAATAAGATCAGGGAGTAGAAAGAGATAGGAAGAGGAGAAGGAGAGAGGGGAAGGTGTAGGGGAGTCATCTGTATAATACGCCATAGTAACAATGTGTCCTGTATATATTATACTGGAGGGACCGCTCATTATACTACATGTAAACCACTGCCAGGACTGGGGCATGTAATAAGAAGATTAGGGAGTAGAGAGAGATAGGAAGAGGAGGAGGAGAGAGGGGAAGGTGTAGGGGAGTCATCTGTATAATACACCATAGTAACAATGTGTCCTGTATATATTATACTGGAGGGACCGCTCATTATACTACATGTAAATCACTGCCAGGACTGGGGCATGTAATAAGATCAGGGAGTAGAGAGTGATAGGAAGAGGAGGAGGAGAGAGGGGAAGGTGTAGGGGAGTCATCTGTATAATACGCCATAGTAACAATGTGTCCTGTATATATTATACTGGAGGGACCGCTCATTATACTACATGTAAATCACTGCCAGGACTGGGGCATGTAATAAGATCAGGGAGTAGAGAGAGATAGGAAGAGGAGGAGGAGAGAGGGGAACGTGTAGGGGAGTCATCTGTTTAATACGCCATAGTAACAATGTGTCCTGTATATATTATACTGGAGGGACCGCTCATTATACTACATGTAAACCACTGCCAGGACTGGGGCATGTAATAAGAACATTAGGGAGTAGAGAGAGATAGGAAGAGGAGGAGGAGAGAGGGGAAGGTGTAGGCGAGTCATCTGTATAATACGCCATAGTAACAATGTGTCCTGTATATATTATACTGGAGGGACCGCTCATTATACTACATGTAAATCACTGCCAGGACTGGGGCATGTAATAAGAAGATTAGGGAGTAGAGAGAGATAGGAAGAGGAGGAGGAGAGAGGGGAAGGTGTAGGCGAGTCATCTGTATAATACGCCATAGTAACAATGTGTCCTGTATATATTATACTGGAGGGACCGCTCATTATACTACATGTAAATCACTGCCAGGACTGGGGCATGTAATAAGAAGATTAGGGAGTAGAAAGAGATAGGAAGAGGAGAAGGAGGGAGGGGAAGGTGTAGGGGGAGTCATCTGTATAATACGCTATAGTAACAATGTGTCCTGTATATATTATACTGGAGGGACCGCTCATTATACTACATGTAAATCACTGCCAGGACTGGGGCATGTAATAAAAAGATTAGGGAGTAGAGAGAGATAGGAAGAGGAGGAGGAGAGAGGGGAAGGTGTAGGGGAGTCATCTGTATAATACGCCATAGTAACAATGTGTCCTGTATATATTATACTGGAGGGACCGCTCATTATACTACATGTAAATCACTGCCAGGACTGGGGCATGTAATAAGATCAGGGAGTAGAGAGAGATAGGAAGAGGAGGAGGAGAGAGGGGAAGGTGTAGGGGAGTCATCTGTATAATGCGCCATAGTAACAATATGTCCTGTATATATTATACTGGAGGGACCGCTCATTATACTACATGTAAATCACTGCCAGGACTGGGGCATGTAATAAGATCAGGGAGTAGAGAGAGATAGGAAGAGGAGGAGAGAGAGAGGGTAACGTGTAGGGGAGTCATCTGTTTAATACGCCATAGTAACAATGTGTCCTGTATATATTATACTGGAGGGACCGCTCATTATTCTACATGTAAACCACTGCCAGGACTGGGGCATGTAATAAGAAGATTAGGGAGTAGAGAGAGATAGGAAGAGGAGGAGGAGAGAGGGGAAGGTGTAGGCGAGTCATCTGTATAATACACCATAGTAACAATGTGTCCTGTATATATTATACTGGAGGGACCGCTCATTATACTACATGTAAATCACTGCCAGGACTGGGGCATGTAATAAGATCAGGGAGTAGAGAGTGATAGGAAGAGGAGGAGGAGAGAGGGGAAGGTGTAGGGGAGTCATCTGTATAATACGCCATAGTAACAATGTGTCCTGTATATATTATACTGGAGGGACCGCTCATTATACTACATGTAAATCACTGCCAGGACTGGGGCATGTAATAAGATCAGGGAGTAGAGAGAGATAGGAAGAGGAGGAGGAGAGAGGGGAACGTGTAGGGGAGTCATCTGTTTAATACGCCATAGTAACAATGTGTCCTGTATATATTATACTGGAGGGACCGCTCATTATACTACATGTAAACCACTGCCAGGACTGGGGCATGTAATAAGAACATTAGGGAGTAGACAGAGATAGGAAGAGGAGGAGGAGAGAGGGGAAGGTGTAGGCGAGTCATCTGTATAATACGCCATAGTAACAATGTGTCCTGTATATATTATACTGGAGGGACCGCTCATTATACTACATGTAAATCACTGCCAGGACTGGGGCATGTAATAAAAAGATTAGGGAGTAGAGAGAGATAGGAAGAGGAGGAGGAGAGAGGGGAAGGTGTAGGCGAGTCATCTGTATAATACGCCATAGTAACAATGTGTCCTGTATATATTATACTGGAGGGACCGCTCATTATACTACATGTAAATCACTGCCAGGACTGGGGCATGTAATAAGATCAGGGAGTAGAGAGATATAGGAAGAGGAGGAGGAGAGAGGGGAAGGTGTAGGGGAGTCATCTGTATAATACGCCATAGTAACAATGTGTCCTGTATATATTATACTGGAGGGACCGCTCATTATACTAGATGTAAATCACTGCCAGGACTGGGGCATGTAATAATAAGATTAGGGAGTAGAGAGAGATAGGAAGAGGAGGAGGAGAGAGAGAGGAAGGTGTAGGCGAGTCATCTGTATAATACGCCATAGTAACAATGTGTCCTGTATATATTATAGTGGAGGGACCGCTCATTATACTACATGTAAATCACTGCCAGGACTGGGGCATGTAATAGAAGATTAGGGAGTAGAGAGAGATAGGAAGAGGAGGAGGAGAGAGGGGAATGTGTAGGGGAGTCATCTGTATAATACGCCATAGTAACAATGTGTCCTGTTTATATTATACTGGAGGGACCGCTCATTATACTACATGTAAATCACTGCCAGGACTGGGGCATGTAATAAGAAGATTAGAGAGTAGAGAGAGATAGGAAGAGGAGGAGGAGAGAGGGGAAGGTGTAGGCGAGTCATCTGTATAATACGCTATAGTAACAATGTGTCCTGTATATATTATACTGGAGGGACCGCTCATTATACTACATGTAAATCACTGCCAGGACTGGGGCATGTAATAAGATCAGGGATTAGGGAGAGCAGAAAGAGGAGAAGGAGAGAGGGGAAGGTGTAGGGGAGTCATCTGTATAATGCGCCATAGTAACAATGTGTCCTGTATATATTATACTGGAGGGACCGCTCATTATACTACATCTAAATCACTGCCAGGACTGGGGCATGTAATAAGATCAGGGAGTAGAAAGAGATAGGAAGAGGAGGAAGGAGAGAGGGGAAGGTGTAGGGGAGTCATCTGTATAATACGCCATAGTAACAATGTGTCCTGTATATATTATACTGGAGGGACCGCTCATTATACTACATGTAAATCACTGCCAGGACTGGGGCATGTAATAAGAAGATCAGGGAGTAGAGAGAGATAGGAAGAGGAGGAGGAGAGAGGGGAAGGTGTAGGGGAGTCATCTGTATAATACACCATAGTAACAATGTGTCCTGTATATATTATACTGGAGGGACCGCTCATTATACTACATGTAAATCACTGCCAGGACTGGGGCATGTAATAAGATCAGGGAGTAGAGAGAGATAGGAAGAGGAGGAGGAGAGAGGGTAAGGTGTAGGGGAGTCATCTGTTTAATACGCCATAGTAACAATGTGTCCTGTATATATTATACTGGAGGGACCGCTCATTATACTACATGTAAACCACTGCCAGGACTGGGGCATGTAATAAGATCAGGGAGTAGAGAGAGATAGGAAGAGGAGGAGGAGAGAGAGGAAGATGTAGGGGAGTCATCTGTATAATACGCCATAGTAACAATGTGTCCTGTATATATTAAACTGGAGGGACCGCTCATTATACTACATGTAAAACACTGCCAGGACTGGGGCATGTAATAAGAAGATTAGGGAGTAGAGAGAGATAGGAAGAGGAGGAGGAGAGAGGGGAAGGTGTAGGGGAGTCATCTGTATAATACGCCATAGTAACAATGTGTCCTGTATATATTATACTGGAGGGACCGCTCATTATACTACATGTAAATCACTGCCAGGACTGGGGCATGTAATAAGATCAGGGAGTAGAGAGAGATAGGAAGAGGAGGAGAGAGAGAGGGGAAGGTGTAGGGGACTCATCTGTATAATACGCCATAGTAACAATGTGTCCTGTATATATTATACTGGAGGGACCGCTCATTATACTACATGTAAATCACTGCCAGGACTGGTGCATGTAATAAGATCAGGGAGTAGAGAGAGATAGGAAGAGGAGGAGGAGAGAGAGAGGAAGATGTAGGCGAGTCATCTGTATAATACGCCATAGTAACAATGTGTCCTGTATATATTATACTGGAGGGACCGCTCATTATACTACATGTAAACCACTGCCAGGACTGGGGCATGTAATAAGAAGATTAGGGAGTAGAGAGAGATAGGAAGAGGAGGAGGAGAGAGAGGGGAACGTGTAGGGGAGTCATCTGTTTAATACGCCATAGTAACAATGTGTCCTGTATATATTATACTGGAGGGACCGCTCATTATACTACATGTAAACCACTGCCAGGACTGGGGCATGTAATAAGAAGATTAGGGAGTAGAGAGAGATAGGAAGAGGAGGAGGAGAGAGGGGAAGGTGTAGGCGAGTCATCTGTATAATACGCCATAGTAACAATGTGTCCTGTATATATTATACTGGAGGGACCGCTCATTATACTACATGTAAATCACTGCCAGGACTGGGGCATGTAATAAGATCATAGAGTAGTAGAGAGATTAGGAAGAGGAGGAGGAGAGAGGGGAAGGTGTAGGAGAGTCATCTGTATAATACGCCATAGTAACAATGTGTCCTGTATATATTATACTGGAGGGACCGCTCATTATATTACATGTAAATCACTGCCAGGACTGGGGCATGTAATAAGATCAGGAAGTAGAGAGAGATAGGAAGAGGAGGAGGAGAAAGGGGAACGTGTAGGGGAGTCATCTGTTTAATACGCCATAGTAACAATGTGTCCTGTATATATTATACTGGAGGGACCGCTCATTATACTACATGTAAACCACTGCCAGGACTGGGGCATGTAATAAGAACATTAGGGAGTAGAGAGAGATAGGAAGAGGAGGAGGAGAGAGGGGAAGGTGTAGGGGAGTCATCTGTATAATACACCATAGTAACAATGTGTCCTGTATATATTATACTGGAGGGACCGCTCATTATACTACATGTAAATCACTGCCAGGACTGGGGCATGTAATAAGATCAGGGAGTAGAGAGAGATAGGAAGAGGAGGAGGAGAGAGGGGAAGGTGTAGGGGAGTCATCTGTATAATACGCCATAGTAACAATGTGTCCTGTATATATTATACTGGAGGGACCGCTCATTATACTACATGTAAATCACTGCCAGGACTGGGGCATGTAATAAGATCAGGGAGTAGAGAGAGATAGGAAGAGGAGGAGGAGAGAGGGGTAATGTGTAGGGGAGTCATCTGTATAATACGCCATAATAACAATGTGTCCTGTATATATTATACTGGAGGGACCGCTCATTATACTACATGTAAATCACTGCCAGGACTGGGGCATGTAATAAGAAGATTAGAGAGTAGAGAGAGATAGGAAGAGGAGGAGGAGAGAGGGGAAGGTGTAGGCGAGTCATCTGTATAATACGCCATAGTAACAATGTGTCCTGTATATATTATACTGGAGGGACCGCTCATTATACTACATGTAAATCACTGCCAGGACTGGGGCATGTAATAAGAAGATTAGGGAGCAGAGAGAGTAGGAGAGGAGGAGGAGAGAGAGGAAGGTGTAGGGGAGTCATCTGTATAATACGCCATAGTAACAATGTGTCCTGTATATATTATACTGGAGGGACCGCTCATTATACTACATCTAAATCACTGCCAGGACTGTGGCATGTAATAAGATCAGGGAGTAGAAAGAGATAGGAAGAGGAGGAGGAGAGAGGGGAAGGTGTAGGGGAGTCATCTGTATAATACGCCATAGTAACAATGTGTCCTGTATATATTATACTGGAGGGACCGCTCATTATACTACATGTAAATCACTGCCAGGACTGGGGCATGTAATAAGATCAGGGAGTAGAGAGAGATAGGAAGAGGAGGAGGAGAGAGGGGAAGGTGTAGGGGAGTCATCTGTATAATACACCATAGTAACAATGTGTCCTGTATATATTATACTGGAGGGACCGCTCATTATACTACATGTAAATCACTGCCAGGACTGGGGCATGTAATAAGATCAGGGAGTAGAGAGAGATAGGAAGAGGAGGAGGAGAGAGAGGGTAACGTGTAGGGGAGTCATCTGTTTAATACGCCATAGTAACAATGTGTCCTGTATATATTATACTGGAGGGACCGCTCATTATACTACATGTAAACCACTGCCAGGACTGGGGCATGTAATAGAAGATCAGGGAGTAGAGAGAGATAGGAAGAGGAGGAGGAGAGAGAGGAAGATGTAGGCGAGTCATCTGTATAATACGCCATAGTAACAATGTGTCCTGTATATATTAAACTGGAGGGACCGCTCATTATACTACATGTAAACCACTGCCAGGACTGGGGCATGTAATAAGAAGATTAGAGAGTAGAGAGAGATAGGAAGAGGAGGAGGAGAGAGGGGAAGGTGTAGGGGAGTCATCTGTATAATACGCCATAGTAACAATGTGTCCTGTATATATTATACTGGAGGGACCGCTCATTATACTACATGTAAATCACTGCCAGGACTGGGGCATGTAATAAGATCAGGGAGTAGAGAGAGATAGGAAGAGGAGGAGGAGAGAGGGGAAGGTGTAGGGGAGTCATCTGTTTAATACGCCATAGTAACAATGTGTCCTGTATATATTATACTGGAGGGACCGCTCATTATACTACATGTAAATCACTGCCAGGACTGGGGCATGTAATAAGATCAGGGAGTAGAGAGAGATAGGAAGAGGAGGAGGAGAGAGAGGAAGATGTAGGGGAGTCATCTGTATAATACGCCATAGTAACAATGTGTCCTGTATATATTATACTGGAGGGACCGCTCATTATACTACATGTAAACCACTGCCAGGACTGGGGCATGTAATAAGAAGATTAGGGAGTAGAGAGAGATAGGAAGAGGAGGAGGAGAGAGGGGAAGGTGTAGGGGAGTCATCTGTTTAATACGCCATAGTAACAATGTGTCCTGTATATATTATACTGGAGGGACCGCTCATTATACTACATGTAAACCACTGCCAGGACTGGGGCATGTAATAAGAAGATTAGGGAGTAGAGAGAGATAGGAAGAGGAGGAGGAGAGAGGGGAAGGTGTAGGCGAGTCATCTGTATAATACACCATAGTAACAATGTGTCCTGTATATATTATACTGGAGGGACCGCTCATTATACTACATGTAAATCACTGCCAGGACTGGGGCATGTAATAAGATCAGGGAGTAGAGAGAGATAGGAAGAGGAGGAGGAGAGAGGGGAAGGTGTAGGGGAGTCATCTGTATAATACGCCATAGTAACAATGTGTCCTGTATATATTATACTGGAGGGACCGCTCATTATACTACATGTAAATCACTGCCAGGACTGGGGCATGTAATAAGATCAGGAAGTAGAGAGAGATAGGAAGAGGAGGAGGAGAGAGGGGAAGGTGTAGGGGAGTCATCTGTTTAATACGCCATAGTAACAATGTGTCCTGTATATATTATACTGGAGGGACCGCTCATTATACTACATGTAAACCACTGCCAGGACTGGGGCATGTAATAAGAACATTAGGGAGTAGAGAGAGATAGGAAGAGGAGGAGGAGAGAGGGGAAGGTGTAGGGGAGTCATCTGTATAATACGCCATAGTAACAATGTGTCCTGTATATATTATACTGGAGGGACCGCTCATTATACTACATGTAAATCACTGCCAGGACTGGGGCATGTAATAAAAAGATTAGGAAGTAGAGAGAGATAGGAAGAGGAGGAGGAGAGAGGGGAAGGTGTAGGCGAGTCATCTGTATAATACGCCATAGTAACAATGTGTCCTGTATATATTATAGTGGAGGGACCGCTCATTATACTACATGTAAGTCACTGCCAGGACTGGGGCATGTAATAAGATCAGGGAGTAGAGAGAGATAGGAAGAGGAGGAGGAGAGAGGGGAAGGTGTAGGGGAGTCATCTGTATAATACGCCATAGTAACAATGTGTCCTGTATATATTATACTGGAGGGACCGCTCATTATACTACATGTAAATCACTGCCAGGACTGGGGCATGTAATAAGATCAGGGAGTAGAGAGAGATAGGAAGAGAAGGAGAAGAGAGGGGAATGTGTAGGCGAGTCATCTGTATAATACGCCATAGTAACAATCTGTCCTGTATATATTATACTGGAGGGACCGTTCATTATACTACATGTAAATCACTGCCAGGACTGGGGCATGCAATAAGAAGATTAGAGAGTAGAGAGAGATAGGAAGAGGAGGAGGAGAGAGGGGAAGGTGTAGGCGAGTCATCTGTATAATACGCCATAGTAACAATGTGTCCTGTATATATTATACTGGAGGGACCGCTCATTATACTACATGTAAATCACTGCCAGGACTGGGGCATGTAATAAGAAGATTAGGGAGTAGAAAGAGATAGGAAGAGG
Organism: Leptodactylus fallax; assembly: GCA_947044405.1. Classification (NCBI taxonomy): domain Eukaryota; kingdom Metazoa; phylum Chordata; class Amphibia; order Anura; family Leptodactylidae; genus Leptodactylus; species Leptodactylus fallax. The sequence continues at coordinate 194,534 of CAMRHE010001092.1, forward strand.
AGAAGGAGGGAGGGGAAGGTGTAGGGGAGTCATCTGTATAATACGCCATAGTAACAATGTGTCCTGTATATATTATACTGGAGGGACCGCTCATTATACTACATCTAAATCACTGCCAGGACTGTGGCATGTAATAAGATCAGGTAGTAGAAAGAGATAGGAAGAGGAGAAGGAGAGAGGGGAAGGTATAGGGGAGTCATCTGTATAATACGCCATAGTAACAATGTGTCCTGTATATATTATACTGGAGGGACCGCTCATCATACTACATGTAAATCACTGCCAGGACTGGGGCATGTAATAAGATCAGGGAGTAGAGAGAGATAGGAAGAGGAGGAGGAGAGAGGGGAAGGTGTAGGGGAGTCATCTGTATAATACGCCATAGTAACAATGTGTCCTGTATATATTATACTGGAGGGACCGCTCATTATACTACATGTAAATCACTGCCAGGACTGGGGCATGTAATAAGATCAGGGAGTAGAGAGAGATAGGAAGAGGAGGAGGAGAGAGGGGAAGGTGTAGGGGAGTCATCTGTATAATACGCCATAGTAACAATGTGTCCTGTATATATTATACTGGAGGGACCGCTCATTATACTACATGTAAATCACTGCCAGGACTGGGGCATGTAATAAGATCAGGAAGTAGAGAGAGATAGGAAGAGGAGGAGGAGAGAGGGGAACGTGTAGGGGAGTCATCTGTTTAATACGCCATAGTAACAATGTGTCCTGTATATATTATACTGGAGGGACCGCTCATTATACTACATGTAAACCACTGCCAGGACTGGGGCATGTAATAAGAACATTAGGGAGTAGAGAGAGATAGGAAGAGGAGGAGGAGAGAGGGGAAGGTGTAGGCGAGTCATCTGTATAATACGCCATAGTAACAATGTGTCCTGTATATATTATACTGGAGGGACCGCTCATTATACTACATGTAAATCACTGCCAGGACTGGGGCATGTAATAAAAAGATTAGGGAGTAGAGAGAGATAGGAAGAGGAGGAGGAGAGAGGGGAAGGTGTAGGCGAGTCATCTGTATAATACGCCATAGTAACAATGTGTCCTGTATATATTATACTGGAGGGACCGCTCATTATACTACATGTAAATCACTGCCAGGACTGGGGCATGTAATAAGATCAGGGAGTAGAGAGAGATAGGAAGAGGAGGAGGAGAGAGGGGAAGGTGTAGGGGAGTCATCTGTATAATACACCATAGTAACAATGTGTCCTGTATATATTATACTGGAGGGACCGCTCATTATACTACATGTAAATCACTGCCCGGACTGGGGCATGTAATAAGATCAGGGAGTAGAGAGAGATAGGAAGATGAGGAGGAGAGAGGGGAAGGTGTAGGCGAGTCATCTGTATAATACGCCATAGTAACAATGTGTCCTGTATATATTATAGTGGAGGGACCGCTCATTATACTACATGTAAGTCACTGCCAGGACTGGGGCATGTAATAAGATCAGGGAGTAGAGAGAGATAGGAAGAGGAGGAGGAGAGAGGGGAAGGTGTAGGGGAGTCATCTGTATAATACGCCATAGTAACAATGTGTCCTGTATATATTATACTGGAGGGACCGCTCATTATACTACATGTAAATCACTGCCAGGACTGGGGCATGTAATAAGATCAGGGAGTAGAGAGAGATAGGAAGAGGAGGAGAAGAGAGGGGAATGTGTAGGCGAGTCATCTGTATAATACGCCATAGTAACAATCTGTCCTGTATATATTATACTGGAGGGACCGTTCATTATACTACATGTAAATCACTGCCAGGACTGGGGCATGTAATAAGAATTAGAGAGTAGAGAGAGATAGGAAGAGGAGGAGGAGAGAGGGGAAGGTGTAGGCGAGTCATCTGTATAATACGCCATAGTAACAATGTGTCCTGTATATATTATACTGGAGGGACCGCTCATTATACTACATGTAAATCACTGCCAGGACTGGGGCATGTAATAAGAAGATTAGGGAGTAGAAAGAGTTAGGAAGAGGAGAAGGAGGGAGGGGAAGGTGTAGGGGAGTCATCTGTATAATACGCCATAGTAACAATGTGTCCTGTATATATTATACTGGAGGGACCGCTCATTATACTACATCTAAATCACTGCCAGGACTGTGGCATGTAATAAGATCAGGGAGTAGAAAGAGATAGGAAGAGGAGAAGGAGAGAGGGGAAGGTATAGGGGAGTCATCTGTATAATACGCCATAGTAACAATGTGTCCTGTATATATTATACTGGAGGGACCGCTCATCATACTACATGTAAATCACTGCCAGGACTGGGGCATGTAATAAGATCAGGGAGTAGAGAGAGATAGGAAGAAGAGGAGGAGAGAGGGGAAGGTGTAGGGGAGTCATCTGTATAATACGCCATAGTAACAATGTGTCCTGCATATATTATACTGGAGGGACCACTCATTATACTACATGTAAATCACTGCCAGGACTGGGGCATGTAATAAGATCAGGGAGTAGAGAGAGATAGGAAGAGGAGGAGGAGAGAGAGGAAGGTGTAGGCGAGTCATCTGTATAATACGCCATAGTAACAATGTGTCCTGTATATATTATACTGGAGGGACTGCTCATTATACTACATGTAAATCACTGCTAGGACTGGGGCATGTAATAAGATCAGGGAGTAGAGAGAGATAGGAAGAGGAGGAGGAGAGAGGGGAAGGTGTAGGGGAGTCATCTGTATAATAACAATATACCCTGTATAGGTTATACTGGAGGGACAACTCATACAGCCACCACATTCTGCTGACTAAAAAGTGGCAAGTGGGGCGCAGGGTCTGAAATGCACCACAGTGTACTAATAATGCACAAAGTTGAGGCACATTTTTGGCCCCTTTCATGCACATCTGCCTTAGTAAATGTCTATCCCAGCCTTTGCCTAATGTCTCCCCAGTTATATTTTGGACATGACTGATTTTTTCAGATATTTTTTAAACCAAAAGTGGGTAATCCCCAAAAATCATCTTCAATCATATCAGGATGGGAGATGTATCTTTACATGGAGGCTGCTGACAAGTAGTGCATTGACACACTAGATTGTATATAGAGTGTATAAGAGCTCTCGGGGGTCCGATGCCTGGGGATTGCCCTCCCTGTTGTCCATATGTTTAATAGGCCATCACAATAAGAGGCTTTAAAGCTGCGCACCTGAAGTCATTCCTCTCTGCTGTTTCCTTAATATTGATGTTTTGGAATCTTTTTGAACCTTGAAAATTTTTTGACTATTTATTCAATGTTAATCTGAGGACAACTGAGTTCATGTCCCACTTCTGCTCTGTAGCTGGGGTTGCCCCATGATACAGCCCTGAGTCTGAGCTCTCCACCATGAGGTTACATGGAAGAGTGAAGGATTTGTAGAAACTTTCTGATAGATGGCTAATCCTGGTGTCCATCTACAGTCAGTCAGGACTTCGCTCCTCCATCTGCAGTTCCTCGTGATATTGCGGTATCACCGCCAGTCACATAACATTTCAACAGTGCGTTTAGGGGAGAAATTTGCAAGTGAAATTACAAGCAGTAGAGAATCAAAATTATTGGCCCAGACTTGATTTGGTTTTTCTGGATTTGCCGTCTCATGACCTTCATGCTCATTAGATAGTTAGTCCTTCTCAGCTAGAAGGTTGGTCACCATGGTCAACTGTCCGAAGAGGCTAAAGCGGCAAGACAACCTCCCAGGGCATCTGTCGCTTCAGTCTAGAGGTAGGTGGGGGTCACATTTGTCAGACCCCAATCAATTGTACATAACCATGTCATCACGGCCAGGAATGTTATCTCTATGAGATTTGGGGGTTTTGTGTTAATTTCTCACTCTTTGTATTTTTCTCCTCTCACCCGCCTGGCGAGCAGAGCGCCCGCATCCCATGTATTATGGAGTCAGGTAGAACTCAATTTCCTGGTTTTATCTCATATAGAAATTGCCTGGTGGCAGCTGAACATATTTACTGCAGCAAAACAGCTTCGGCTCCGCTCCCTGGGTGCAATAACCACCGCCTGCTCCCCTGCTCTAATATCGTCCTCTCTACCTGAGATCCAGATTTAACTCAATCCTGACAATGACCTTCGGGAAAATGTGCAGAGCAGAGCAGGAAGCTGACATTTCTGAGAGAATCTCCCATACAGTATATCAGGGTTGATCACATGACTGAAAACATGACAGCAGGTGAGTAGCCATGGGGAGAAGAGCGGGGATATAGACATGGGGAGAAGAGCAGGGGCATAGCCATGGGGAGAAGAGCGGGGGGTATAGACATGGGGAGAAGAGCGGGGATATATACATGGGGAGAAGAGCGGGGATATAGACATGGGGAGAAGAGTGGGGATATAGACATGGGGAGAAGAGCGGGGGTATAGACATGGGGAGAAGAGCAGGGGTATAGACATGGGGAGAAGAACGGGGATATAGACATGGGGAGAAGAGCGGGGGTATAGACATGGGGAGAAGAGCGGGGGTATAGACATGGGGAGAAGAACGGGGATATAGACATGGGGAGAAGAGCAGGGGTATAGCCATGGGGAGAAGAGCGGGGGTATAGCCATGGGGAGAAGAGCGGGGATATAGACATGGGGAGAAGAGCGGGGGTATAGACATGGGGAGAAGAGCAGGGGTATAGACATGGGGAGAAGAGCGGGGATATAGACATGGGGAGAAGAGCGGGGATATAGACATGGGGAGAAGAGCGGGGGTATAGACATGGGGAGAAGAGCAGGGGTATAGACATGGGGAGAAGAACGGGGATATAGACATGGGGAGAAGAGAGCGGGGGTATAGCCATGGGGAGAAGAGCGGGGATATAGACATGGGGAGAAGAGCGGAGATATAGACATGGGGAGAAGAGCGGGGATATAGACATGGGGAGAAGAGCGGGGGGTATAGACATGGGGAGAAGAGCGGGGGTATAGACATGGGGAGAAGAGCAGGGGTATAGACATGGGGAGAAGAACGGGGATATAGACATGGGGAGAAGAGCGGGGGTATAGCCATGGGGAGAAGAGCGGGGGTATAGACATGGGGAGAAGAGAGCGGGGTATAGCCATGGGGAGAAGAGCGGGGGTATAGACATGGGGAGAAGAACGGGGATATAGACATGGGGAGAAGAGCAGGGGTATAGACATGGGGAGAAGAACGGGATTATAGACATGGGGAGAAGAGCGGGGGTATAGCCATGGGGAGAAGAGCGGGGATATAGACATGGGGAGAAGAGCGGGGATATAGACATGGGGAGAAGAGCGGGGATATAGACATGGGGAGAAGAGCGGGGGTATAGACATGGGGAGAAGAGCGGGGATATAGACATGGGGAGAAGAGCGGGGGTATAGACATGGGGAGAAGAGCGGGGGTATAGACATGGGGAGAAGAGCGGGGGTATAGCCATGGGGAGAAGAGCGGGGGTATAGCCATGAGGGGTGCAGAGCAGGATTGTAGACTTGGGCAGTGCAGAGCAGCAGCATAGACATGTGGTTCTGGGATTTTTGCTCACCGTTCTTGTGATCATTTTGATCCCACGGGGTGAGATCTTGCGTGGAGCCCCTGATGGAGGGAGATTATCAGTGGTCTTGTATGTCTTCCATTTTCTAATTATTGCTCCCACAGGTGATTTCTTCACACCAAGCTGCTTGCCTATTGCAGATTCAGTCTTCCCAGCCTGGTACAGGGCTACCATTTTGTTTCTGGTCCTTCCACAGCTCTTTGGTCTTCACCATAGTGGAGTTTGGAGTGTGACTGTTTGAGGTTGTGGACAGGAGTCTTTTATACTGATAACAGTGTCACACAGGAGCCATTACTACAGGTAATGAGTGGAGGACAGAGGAGCCTCTTAAAGGAGAAGTTACAGGGCTGTGAGAGACAGAAATCTTGCTTGTTTGTAGGTGACCAAATACTTATTTTCCACCATAATTTGCAAATAACTTCTTTAAAAATCAGTCAATGTGATTTTCTGGATTAGTTTTCTCATTTTGTCTCTCATAGTTGAGGTCTACCTATGATGACAATTACAGGCCGGCCTGTATATAGTCCTAGGAGTCCTTGACAGTGTCATACACTATGTATTATAGATATATAGTCCTAGGAGCCCTGACAGTGTCATACACTATGTATTATAGATATATAGTCCTAGGAGCCCTGACAGTGTCATACACTATGTATTATAGATATATAGTCCTAGGAGTCCTGTCAGTGTCATACACTATGTATTATAGATATAGTTCTAGGAGTCCTGACAGTGTCATACACTATGTATTATAGATATATAGTCCTAGGAGTCCTGACAGTGTCATACACTATGTTGTATAGATATATAGTCCTAGGAGTCCTGACAGTGTCATGCACTATGTACTATAGATATATAGTCCTAGGAGCCCTGACAGTGTCATACACTATGTATTATAGATATATAGTCCTAGGAGTCCTTGACAGTGTCATACACTATGTATTATAGATATATAGTCCTAGGAGCCCTGACAGTGTCATACACTATGTATTATAGATATATAGTCCTAGGAGCCCTGACAGTGTCATACACTATGTATTATAGATATATAGTCCTAGGAGTCCTGACAGTGTCATACACTATGTATTATAGATATATAGTCCTAGGAGCCCTGACAGTGTCATACACTATGTATTATAGATATATAGTCCTAGGAGCCCTGACAGTGTCATACACTATGTATTATAGTATATGTCCTAGGAGCCCTGACAGTGTCATACACTATGTATTATAGATATATAGTCCTAGGAGCCCTGACAGTGTCATACACTATGTATTATAGATATATAGTCCTAGGAGCCCTGACAGTGTCATACACTATGTATTATAGATATATAGTCCTAGGAGCCCTGACAGTGTCATACACTATGTATTATAGATATATAGTCCTAGGAGCCCTGACAGTGTTATACTCTATGCTTTATGCCAGTTTAAGCTTTGTTTTATACCACATTCAATCTGAAACAAATCTTTTGACCGAACAGAACAAGTCTTGAGAGCTTTGATTAACTTTCATCTCTATGTGTCTGGGCGATCATCATGCTATGAGAGGGGAGGGTATTGGAATCTTTATAAAAATGCTGTTATAGGAATTAATTAATAGCAGTAACTAACTCTGTGTATAACGTGTATATATAGGAGGAATTAACCCTTTGCATACCTTCTACAGGAGGTTACAATTTCTCAGTGTTTTGGCCTCTTCACTGCTCACCAGAGTGTTGGTGTAAATTTGAGTTTCTCTCTTGTGCCCCCCATCACCCCCCCATCCCACTAGATTATTATCAGCCACTATAAGATCCATCTCTAGTCCATTAATAAATTATGATCCATTATCTGCAGGAAGATACAGAATCTACGAAAAGGAAGAAGCTAAAAGCCTTTCATGTGGAGTAGTCGGTGACTGGGACACATCAGTTCAGGATTCAGACTCAGTCTATCTATTGTTGTCAAAGTAAATATCCAGATAATGTGGAATATCAGACCCTGAACATCATCACACAGGAGTCCGGAGCATCAGGTGACCATCACACAGGAGTCCGGAGCATCAGGTGACCATCACACAGGAGTCCGGAGCATCAGGTGACCATCACACAGGAGTCCAGCATTCAGGCAGCACACATCTCTACCACTAGGTGACACTCTGGAGTATTGCACTGGGCACACAGTGCTCTGTGATCCAGGTAACAGCACAACCAGAGGTCAGGTTGAGAACTGCAAATAAAACCATCAGTGGATTTAATGCATAACATCATGATCTGCAGAGTTATTCCTCTGTCTGATCAACACCAAGTAACTCAGAACTCAGGGCCGGGCAGGTGTCCCTCCCCCTACACAGTCCATGCTGCATGTTACTCTATGTCTCTATGTATCTAGCATGTACAGTATGTGCAATTCCATCATACAGCGCTGTCAGTCACTTCCATCATTCAGCACTATCAGTCACCTCCATCATATAGCTCTAGCAGTCACTTCCATCATACAGCTCTATCAGTCACTTCCATCATACAGCGCTATCAGTCACCTCCATCATACAGCACTATCAGTCACCTCCATCATACAGCTCTATCAGTCACTTCCATCATACAGCTCTATCAGTCACTTCCATCATACAGCTCTAGCAGTCACTTCCATCATACAGCTCTATCAGTCACTTCCATCATACAGCGCTATCAGTCACCTCCATCATACAGCTCTATCAGTCACTTCCATCATACAGCGCTATCAGTCACTTCCATCATACAGCGCTATCAGTCACTTCTATCATACAGCGCTATCAGTCACTTCTATCATACAGCACTATCAGTCACTTCCATCATACAGCGCTATCAGTCACCTCCATCATACAGCTCTATCAGTCACTTCCATCATACAGCGCTATCAGTCACTTCCATCATACAGCGCTATCAGTCACTTCTATCATACAGCGCTATCAGTCACTTCTATCATACAGCACTATCAGTCACTTCTATCATACAGCGCTATCAGTCACTTCTATCATACAGCTCTATCAGTCACCTCCATCATACAGCTCTATCAGTCACCTCCATCATACAGCACTATCAGTCACCTCCATCATACAGCACTATCAGTCACCTCCATCATACAGCGCTATCAGTCACTTCTATCATACAGCACTATCAGTCACTTCCATCACACAGCGCTATCAGTCACCTCCATCATACAGCGCTATCAGTCACTTCCATCATACAGCTCTATCAGTCACTTCTATCATACAGCGCTATCAGTCACTTCCATCATACAGCACTATCAGTCACCTCCATCATACAGCTCTATCAGTCACTTCCATCATACAGCGCTATCAGTCACCTCCATCATACAGCTCTATCAGTCACTTCCATCATACAGCTCTATCAGTCACCTCCATCATACAGCTCTATCAGTCACTTCTATCATACAGCACTATCAGTCACTTCTATCATACAGCGCTATCAGTCACTTCTATCATACAGCTCTATCAGTCACCTCCATCATACAGCTCTATCAGTCACCTCCATCATACAGCACTATCAGTCACCTCCATCATACAGCACTATCAGTCACCTCCATCATACAGCGCTATCAGTCACTTCTATCATACAGCACTATCAGTCACTTCCATCACACAGCGCTATCAGTCACCTCCATCATACAGCGCTATCAGTCACTTCCATCATACAGCTCTATCAGTCACTTCTATCATACAGCGCTATCAGTCACTTCCATCATACAGCACTATCAGTCACCTCCATCATACAGCTCTATCAGTCACTTCCATCATACAGCGCTATCAGTCACCTCCATCATACAGCTCTATCAGTCACTTCCATCATACAGCTCTATCAGTCACCTCCATCATACAGCTCTATCAGTCACCTCCATCATACAGCACTATCAGTCACCTCCATCATACAGCGCTATCAGTCACCTCCATCATACAGCTCTATCAGTCACTTCTATCATACAGCGCTATCAGTCACTTCCATCATACAGCACTATCAGTCACCTCCATCATACAGCGCTATCAGTCACCTCCATCATACAGCACTATCAGTCACTTCTATCATACAGCTCTATCAGTCACCTCCATCATACACCACTATCAGTCACCTCCATCATACAGCTCTATCAGTCACTTCTATCATACAGCGCTATCAGTCACCTCCATCATACAGCGTTATCAGTCACTTCTATCATACAGCGCTATCAGTCACCTCCATCATACAGCACTATCAGTCACCTCCATCATACAGCTCTATCAGTCACTTCTATCATACAGCTCTATCAGTCACCTCCATCATACAGCACTATCAGTCACCTCTATCATACAGCACTATCACTCACCTCCATCATACAGCACTATCAGTCACTTCCATCATACAGCACTATCAGTCACTTCCATCATACAGCGCTATCAGTCACTTCTATCATACAGCGCTATCAGTCACCTCCATCATACAGCACTATCAGTCACCTCCATCATACAGCACTATCAGTCACCTCCATCATACAGCACTATCAGTCACTTCTATCATACAGCTCTATCAGTCACCTCCATCATACAGCACTATCAGTCACTTCTATCATACAGCTATATCAGTCACCTCCATCATACAGCGCTATCAGTCACCTCCATCATACAGCGCTATCAGTCACTTCTATCATACAGCGCTATCAGTCACCTCCATCATACAGCGCTATCAGTCACTTCTATCATACAGCGCTATCAGTCACTTCCATCATACTGCTCTATCAGTCACCTCCATCATACAGCTCTATCAGTCACCTCCATCATACAGCTCTATCAGTCACCTCCATCATACAGCGCTATCAGTCACTTCTATCATACAGCTCTATCAGTCACCTCCATCATACACCACTATCAGTCACCTCCATCATACAGCTCTATCAGTCACTTCTATCATACAGCTCTATCAGTCACTTCTATCATACAGCGCTATCAGTCACTTCTATCATACAGCGCTATCAGTCACTTCCATCATACTGCTCTATCAGTCACCTCCATCATACAGCTCTATCAGTCACCTCCATCATACAGCGCTATCAGTCACTTCCATCATACTGCACACTCGGACACAGCACCTGATTGGCTGTATAGTATACAGAGGATTAATGGATTCTCGTGGATTAATAAGATCAGATACATTGCCACAGTAAACCCTTTATACACCTTCCATCCTGTCTATTATTCTTCTAGTATGTCAGTTTTCACTGCAGTTGTAGCATTCTATTTATGCACTAGGCAGCTCTGGATGAACAAAACTACTGCATAGGGTTTGTCTATATGGAACAGTGACAGGGGTGCAGAGATGGAGAACCCTCTATAGGACATGATGCTGCTTCTATGGCAGTTCTCCTGGACTTTTTCAGACTTCCCCTTTAAGGGACTGACCTTCAGACACTACACGACGATGTGATTATTTTTAGACACCTCCATTTTGCTGGTATTTTTAAGGTGTCATCTATTCTATCCGGAACATTCCTCTCAGAATGATCAATGACTGTGATGTGACCCGTGTTGTGACAGGAGGGGGGATGGAGTCACATGGGATTCACGTCGCAACCTGTGATATTCTGGAGAACGCTGGCCCGCATCATCGCACGCTCGGCTGAGTACACACTGCACACTGTCAGGATAATAATAGCAAGAAAAACATCTGTACACATCTATATACCCATCTGTATACATATACACTCATCTATATACATCTATACACATCTATATACCCATCTGTATACATATATACACATCTATACACATCTATACACATCTATATACCCATCTGTATACATATATACACATCTATATACCCATCTGTATACATATATACACATCTATATACCCATCTATATACATCTGTACACATCTATATACCCATCTGTATACATATATACACATCTATATACACATCTGTACACATCTATATACCCATCTGTACAGATATATACTCATCTATATACATCTGTACACATCTATATACCCATCTGTATACATATATACTCATCTATATACATCTGCACACATCTATATACCCATGTATATACATTTGTACACATCTATATACCCATCTGTATACATATATACTCATCTATATGCATCTGTACACATCTATATACCCATCTACTGTATATACATCTGTACACATCTATATACCCATCTGTATACATATAAACTCATCTATATACATCTATATACATCTATACACATCTATATACCCATCTGTATACATATATACACATCTATACACATCTATATACCCATCTGTATACATATATACACATCTATACACATCTATATTCCCATCTGTATACATATATACACATCTATATACCGATCTATATACATCTGTACACATCTGTACTCATCTCTATACCCTTCTATATACATCTGTACACATCTATATACTCATCTGTATACATATATACACATCTATATACCCATCTGTATACATATATACACATCTATATACACATCTGTACACATCTATATACCCATCTGTACAGATATATACTCATCTATATACATCTGTACACATCTATATACCCATCTATATACATCTGTACACATCTATATACCCATCTGTATACATATATACTCATCTATATACATCTGTACACATCTATATACCCATCTACTGTATATACATCTGTACACATCTATATACCCATCTGTATACATATATACTCATCTATATACATCTATACACATCTATATACCCATCTGTATACATATATACACATCTGTACACATCTATATACCCATCTGTATACATATATACACATCTATACACATCTATATACCCATCTGTATACATATATACTCATCTATATACATCTGTACACATCTATATACCCATCTACTGTATATACATCTGTACACATCTATTTACCCATCTGTATACATATATACTCATCTATATACATCTATACACATCTATATACCCATCTGTATACATATATACACATCTATACACATCTATATACCCATCTGTATACATATATACACATCTGTACACATCTATATACCCATCTGTATACATATATACACATCTATACACATCTATGTACCCATCTGTATACATATATACTCATCTATATACATCTGTACACATCTATATACCCATCTACTGTATATACATCTGTACACATCTATATACCCATCTGTATACATATATACTCATCTATATACATCTATACACATCTATATACCCATCTGTATACATATATACACATCTGTACACATCTATATACCCATCTGTATACATATATACACATCTGTACACATCTATATACCCATCTGTACACATCTATATATCATAACTAATTATCAATTAATTATTTCCTCTCTCCCTTCCTTCCTTCTTTCCTTCCTTCCTCTATACTATCTCTCAGCCTGCATTCTCACATTGGTTACTAGGGGGAGACAGTGAGGGGGATCCAGCCAGCCATGCAGCGTATGGGGCTGCTATCTCTCCAGTAACCAGGTAATAGGACAATGAACTGCAAGTCCCAGAATACCCTGCTATCTGCTAGGGGTTGTAGTTCTACAATGAAGCAGAGTAACACCTTAGATACAATGTTAGTCCTTATAGCACAAGGGATTGATACAGGTACTCCAGTGTGTCTTGCTGCCTGCTAGGGGTTGTAGTTCTGCAGTGAAGTTAAATAAATAATCTGCAGCAGAGCAGACATAGTAAAATCATAGCTCTAGATATATTGTATATGGGGTTTGTACTCAGTGCTCCATGACTACAGCACCCCCTCATGTGCCCCTCACACTCCTCACCGCTTCTCTGTCAGAGGCTTCATGGATTCAATTAGTCAGTGACACATTTTGTTAATAGGTGAATATTATAGAGCTGCAGCCTGTGCACAGATAATGGGGAAGGATCGTACTAAGTGCTGTAGGGGGGCAGCGCAGTGCTGGAGGGTCCTACTCAGTGATGACACAGGATTCAGAACTGCCATACTGTAACAGCTCCCAAGACATCACCTTCAATCTACAAGCAGCCGTCTCCCTACAAGACATCACCTCCAGTCCGCAGGCAGCAGTCTCCCTACAAGACATCACCTCCAGTCTGCAGGCAGAAGTCTCCCTACAAGACATCACCTCCAGTCTGCAGGCAGCAGTCTCCATACAAGTCATCACCTCCAGTCTGCAGGCAGCAGTCTCCCTACAAGACATCACCTCCAGTCTGCAGGCAGAAGTCTCCCGACAAGACATCACCTCCAGTCTCCAGGCAGCAGTCTCCCTACAAGACATCACCTCCAGTCTGCAGGCAGCAGTCTCCCTACAAGACATCACCTCCAGTCTGCAGGCAGCAGTCTCCCTACAAGACATCACCTCCAGTCTGCAGGCAGCAGTCTCCCTACAAGACATCACCTCCAGTCTGCAGGCAGCAGTCTCCCTACAAGACATCACCTCCAGTCTGCAGGCAGCAGTCTCCCTACAAGTCATCACATCCAGTCTGCAGGCAGCAGTCTCCCTACAAGTCATCACCTCCAGTCTGCAGGCAGAAGTCTCCCTACAAGACATCACCTCCAGTCTGCAGGCAGCAGTCTCCATACAAGACATCACCTCTAGTCTGCAGGCAGCAGTTTCCCTACAAGACATCACCTCCAGTCTGCAGGCAGCAGTCTCCATACAAGACATCACCTCTAGTCTGCAGGCAGCAGTTTCCCTACAAGACATCACCTCCAGTCTGCAAGCAGCAGTCTCCCTACAAGACATCACCTCCAGTCCGCAGGCAGCAGTCTCCCTACAAGACATCACCTCCAGTCTGCAGGCAGCAGTCTCCCTACAAGACATCACCTCCAGTCTGCAGGCAGAAGTCTCCCTACAAGACATCACCTCCAGTCTGCAGGCAGCAGTCTCCCTACAAGACATCACCTCCAGTCTGCAGGCAGCAGTCTCCCTACAAGACATCACCTCCAGTCTGCAGGCAGCAGTCTCCCTACAAGTCATCACCTCCAGTCTGCAGGCAGAAGTCTCCCTACAAGACATCACCTCCAGTCTGCAGGCAGCAGTCTCCATACAAGACATCACCTCTAGTCTGCAGGCAGCAGTTTCCCTACAAGACATCACCTCCAGTCTGCAGGCAGCAGTCTCCCTACAAGACATCACCTCCAGTCTGCAGGCAGCAGTCTCCCTACAAGGCATCACCTCCAGTCTGCAGGCAGAAGTCTCCCTACAAGACATCACCTCCAGTCTGCAGGCAGCAGTCTCCCTACAAGACATCACCTCCAGTCTGCAGGCAGCAGTCTCCATACAAGTCATCACCTCCAGTCTGCAGGCAGAAGTCTCAGTACAAGACATCACCTCCAGTCTGCAGGCAGCAGTCTCCCTACAAGACATCACCTCCAGTCTGCAGGCAGCAGTCTCCATACAAGTCATCACCTCCAGTCTGCAGGAAGCAGTCTCCCTACAAGACATCACCTCCAGTCTGCAGGCAGAAGTCTCCCTACAAGACATCACCTCCAGTCTGCAGGCAGCAGTCTCCCTACAAGACATCACCTCCAGTCTGCAGGCAGAAGTCTACCTACAAGACATCACCTCCAGTCTGCAGGCAGCAGTCTCCCTACAAGACATCACCTCCAGTCTGCAGGCAGCAGTCTCCCTACAAGACATCACCTCCAGTCTGCAGGCAGAAGTCTCCCTACAAGACATCACCTCCAGTCTGCAGGCAGCAGTCTCCCTACAAGACATCACCTCCAGTCTGCAGGCAGCAGTCTCCATACAAGTCATCACCTCCAGTCTTCAGGCAGAAGTCTCCCTACAAGTCATCACCTCCAGTCTTCAGGCAGAAGTCTCCCTACAAGACATCACCTCCAGTCTGCAGGCAGCAGTCTCCCTACAAGTCATCACATCCAGTCTGCAGGCAGAAGTCTCCCTACAAGACATCACCTCCAGTCTGCAGGCAGCAGTCTCCCTACAAGACATCACCTCCAGTCTGCAGGCAGCAGTCTCCCTACAAGGCATCACCTCCAGTCTGCAGGCAGAAGTCTCCCTACAAGACATCACCTCCAGTCTGCAGGCAGCAGTCTCCATACAAGACATCACCTCTAGTCTGCAGGCAGCAGTTTCCCTACAAGACATCACCTCCAGTCTGCAGGCAGCAGTCTCCATACAAGACATCACCTCTAGTCTGCAGGCAGCAGTTTCCCTACAAGACATCACCTCCAGTCTGCAGGCAGCAGTCTCCCTACAAGACATCACCTCCAGTCTGCAGGCAGCAGTCTCCCTACAAGGCATCACCTCCAGTCTGCAGGCAGAAGTCTCCCTACAAGACATCACCTCCAGTCTGCAGGCAGCAGTCTCCCTACAAGACATCACCTCCAGTCTGCAGGCAGCAGTCTCCATACAAGTCATCACCTCCAGTCTGCAGGCAGAAGTCTCAGTACAAGACATCACCTCCAGTCTGCAGGCAGCAGTCTCCCTACAAGACATCACCTCCAGTCTGCAGGCAGCAGCAGTCTCCATACAAGTCATCACCTCCAGTCTGCAGGAAGCAGTCTCCCTACAAGACATCACCTCCAGTCTGCAGGCAGAAGTCTCCCTACAAGACATCACCTCCAGTCTGCAGGCAGCAGTCTCCCTACAAGACATCACCTCCAGTCTGCAGGCAGAAGTCTACCTACAAGACATCACCTCCAGTCTGCATGCAGAAGTCTCCCTACAAGACATCACCTCCAGTCTGCAGGCAGCAGTCTCCCTACAAGACATCACCTCCAGTCTGCAGGCAGAAGTCTCCCTACAAGACATCACCTCCAGTCTGCAGGCAGCAGTCTCCCTACAAGACATCACCTCCAGTCTGCAGTCAGCAGTCTCCCTACAAGACATCACCTCCAGTCTGCAGGCAGCAGTCTCCATACAAGTCATCACCTCCAGTCTTCAGGCAGAAGTCTCCCTACAAGACATCACCTCCAGTCTGCAGGCAGCAGTCTCCCTACAAGTCATCACATCCAGTCTGCAGGCAGAAGTCTCCCTACAAGACATCACCTCCAGTCTGCAGGCAGCAGTCTCCCTACAAGGCATCACCTCCAGTCTGCAGGCAGAAGTCTCCCTACAAGACATCACCTCCAGTCTGCAGGCAGCAGTCTCCCTACAAGACATCACCTCCAGTCTGCAGGCAGCAGTCTCCATACAAGTCATCACCTCCAGTCTGCAGGCAGAAGTCTCCCTACAAGACATCACCTCCAGTCTGCAGGCAGCAGTCTCCCTACAAGACATCACCTCCAGTCTGCAGGCAGCAGTCTCCCTACAAGGCATCACCTCCAGTCTGCAGGCAGCAGTCTCCCTACAAGGTATCACCTCCAGTCTGCAGGCAGCAGTCTCCCTACAAGTCATCACCTCCAGTCTGCAGGCAGCAGTCTCCCTACAAGGCATCACCTCCAGTCTGCAGGCAGCAGTCTCCCTACAAGACATCACCTCCAGTCTGCAGGCAGCCGCTCTCCCTACAAGACATCACCTCCAGTCTGCAGGCAGCAGTCTCCCTACAAGGTATCACCTCCAGTCTGCAGGCAGCAGTCTCCCTACAAGACATCACCTCCAGTCTGCAGGCAGCAGTCTCCCTACAAGACATCACCTCCAGTCTGCAGGCAGCAGTCTCCCTACAAGGCATCACCTCCAGTCTGCAGGCAGCAGTCTCCCTACAAGACATCACCTCCAGTCTGCAGGCAGCAGTCTCCCTACAAGACATCACCTCCAGTCTGCAGGCAGCAGTCTCCCTACAAGTCATCACCTCCAGTCTGCAGGCAGAAGTCTCCATACAAGACATCACCTCCAGTCTGCAGGCAGCAGTCTCCCTACAAGTCATCACATCCAGTCTGCAGGCAGCAGTCTCCCTACAAGACATCACCTCCAGTCTGCAGGCAGCCGTCTCCCTACAAGGCATCACCTCCAGTCTGCAAGCAGCAGTCTTCCTACATGACATCACCTCCAGTCTGCAGGCAGAAGTCTCTCTACAAGACATCACCTTCAGACTGCAGGCAGCAGTCTCCATACAAGGCATCACCTCCAGTCTGCAGGCAGCAGTCTTCCTACAAGACATCACCTCCAGTGTGCAGGCAGCAGTCTTCCTATAAGACATCACCTCCAGTCTGCAGGCAGCAGTCTCCCTACAAGACATCACCTCCAGTCTGCAGGTAGCAGTCTCCCTACAAGGCATCACCTCCAGTCTGCAGGCAGCAGTCTCCCTACAAGACATCACCTCCAGTCTGCAGGAAGCAGTCTCCCTACAAGACATCACCTCCAGTCTGCAGGCAGCAGTCTCCCTACAAGTCATCACCTCCAGTCTGCAGGCAGAAGTCTCCCTACAAGACATCACCTCCAGTCTGCAGGTAGCAGTCTCCCTACAAGGCATCACCTCCAGTCTGCAGGAAGCAGTCTCCCTACAAGACATCACCTCCAGTCTGCAGGACCCCCGCAGGCAGCAGTCTCCCTACAAGACATCACCTCCAGTCTGCAGGCATCAGTCTCCCTACAAGTCATCACCTCCAGTCTGCAGGCAGAAGTCTCCCTACATGACATCACCTCCAGTCTGCAGGCAGCAGTCTCCCTACAAGACATCACCTCCAGTCTGCAGGCAGCAGTCTTCCTATAAGACATCACCTCCAGTCTGCAGGCAGCAGTCTCCCTACAAGACATCACCTCCAGTCTGCAGGCAGCAGTCTTCCTATAAGACATCACCTCCAGTCTACAGGCAGCAGTCTCCCTACAAGACATCACCTCCAGTCTGCAGGCAGCAGTCTCCCTACAAAACATCACCTCCAGTCTGCAGGCAGCAGTCTCCCTACAAGGTATCACCTCCAGTCTACAGGCAGCAGTCTCCCTACAAGGCACCCCCTGTTTTCAGGCAGCAGTTTCCATACAAGGCACCCCCTCCTGTTTGCAGGCAGCAGTCTCCCGGTTCTCCCAGTATATCAGCAGCAGTCTCCCTACAAGGCACCCCCTGTTTGCAGGCAGCAGTCTCCCTACAAGACATCACCTCCAGTCTGCAGGCAGAAGTCTCCCTACAAAACATCACCTCCAGTCTGCAGGCAGCAGTCTCCCTACAAGACATCACCTCCAGTCTGCAGGCAGAAGTCTCCCTACAAAACATCACCTCCAGTCTGCAGGCAGCAGTCTCCCTACAAGACATCACCTCCAGTCTGCAGGCAGCAGTCTCCCTACAAGGCATCACCTCCAGTCTGCAGGCAGCAGTCTCCCTACAAGGCATCACCTCCAGTCTGCAGGCAGCAGTCTCCCTACAAGTCATCACCTCCAGTCTGCAGGCAGCAGTCTCCCTACAAGGCATCACCTCCAGTCTGCAGGCAGCAGTCTCCCTACAAGTCATCACCTCCAGTCTGCAAGCAGCAGTCTTCCTACATGACATCACCTCCAGTCTGCAGGCAGAAGTCTCCCTACAAGACATCACCTTCAGACTGCAGGCAGCAGTCTCCATACAAGGCATCACCTCCAGTCTGCAGGCAGCAGTCTTCCTACAAGACATCACCTCCAGTCTGCAGGCAGCAGTCTTCCTATAAGACATCACCTCCAGTCTGCAGGCAGCAGTCTCCCTACAAGACATCACCTCCAGTCTGCAGGAAGCAGTCTCCCTACAAGACATCACCTCCAGTCTGCAGGAAGCAGTCTCCCCACAAGACATCACCTCCAGTCTGCAGGCAGCAGTCTCCCTACAAGTCATCACCTCCAGTCTGCAGGCAGAAGTCTCCCTACAAGACATCACCTCCAGTCTGCAGGTAGCAGTCTCCCTACAAGACATCACCTCCAGTCTGCAGGAAGCAGTCTCCCTACAAGACATCACCTCCAGTCTGCAGGCAGCAGTCTCCCTACAAGTCATCACCTCCAGTCTGCAGGCAGAAGTCTCCCTACATGACATCACCTCCAGTCTGCAGGCAGCAGTCTCCCTACAAGACATCACCTCCAGTCTGCAGGCAGCAGTCTCCCTACAAGACATCACCTCCAGTCTACAGGCAGCAGTCTCCATACAAGGCATCACCTCCAGTCTGGAGGCAGCAGTCTCCCTACAAGGCATCACCTCCAGTCTGCAGGCAGCAGTCTCCATACAAGGCATCACCTCCAGTCTGCAGGCAGCAGTCTCCCTACAAGGCATCACCTCCAGTCTGCAGGCAGCAGTCTCCCTACAAGGCATCACCTCCAGTCTGCAGGCAGCAGTCTCCCTACAAGGCATCACCTCCAGTCTGCAGGCAGCAGTCTCCCTACAAGGCATCACCTCCAGTCTGCAGGCAGCAGTCTCCCTACAAGGCATCACCTCCAGTCTGCAGGCAGCAGTCTCCCTACAAGGTATCACCTCCAGTCTACAGGCAGCAGTCTCCCTACAAGGCACTCCTTGTTTGCAGGCAGCAGTCTCCCTATAAGGCTCCCTCCCCTGTTTGCAGGCAGCAGTCTCCCTACAAGGTATCACCTCCAGTCTACAGGCAGCAGTCTCCCTACAAGGCACCCCTTGTTTGCAGGCAGCAGTCTCCCTATAAGGCTCCCCCTGTTTGCAGGCAGCAGTCTCCCTACAAGGCACCCCTTGTTTGCAGGCAGCAGTCTCCCTATAAGGCTCCCCCTGTTTGCAGGCAGCAGTCTCCCTACAAGGCACCCCCTGTTTGCAGGCAGCAATCTCCCTACAAGGCACCCCTTGTTTGCAGGCAGCAGTCTCCCGGTTCTCCCAGTATATTAGCAGCAGTCTGAGTTTCTCCAGGGCTGGGCTCTATCCTAGAGTGTGTGTGCAGCGCATACATATAAGCAGAGGGTGCAGGAGATGCACAGCGCATTTATATGGGGGGTCACTGACATATCAAGCTGCTGGAATGGGAAGGGTTAATGCCTAGGTTTAGTCCCCGGCATGTCTTTATATAGGAGAATCTTTGCCCCCTGATTGGTTGATTTGATCCTGTGAGGACGTGACTCTCTCCTGCTGTACTGACTTCTTAGACTGAGCCAGCTGGAGAGCTGCAATGTCAGGAATGTTCTGTCTCCAGGTAGTGACCCCCTCTATGTGCACCAGTGAGCCCCCATAATCCCCCTCCGATACCCCAGACCTGGCAGCCTGGCAAGGAGTAGTCATCTCCAACAAACCAAGACCCTGCCCCGTCTGTAGGTTCCTCTGCCCCATGCCCCCCTTCATTTTCTTATTTTACTGCATCGAAAAAGATTAACCCTTCATGGATACTTAGGTAGCCCTCATTAACCCTTCCTGGGAACAGCACCCTGCAGACGACAGCTGCCCATCACCAGTAGTGACCACGCATGGAAGCTAAACCTTATAAGATGGCATTCTTAGGATCAGACCCAAAAGAAGCAAAATAACAAGCACAAAATCTCCGTCTCAGTGTTGTGATTATAATGAAGCAAGCAACGAGGAAGAAGAGGAAGAAGCCCTAAAATAATTGCCAAAAAGTCAGAAAACTCGGACATGATATACAACATTGTAAAATATAGGAGATCCCGGGACACAGTATAGTGTAATGTAATGGAAGGGAGTGTAATAGCTAGACTAGAAAGTAATAGAGTATAAAGTGATAGAATATAATATAGTAATAGGATAGAACCTAGTGTAATATAAAGTCATAGAATGTAGTATAATATATAGTAATAGGATAGAGCCTAGTGTAATATAAAGTCAGAGAATGTAGTATAATATAATATAGTAATAGGATAGAACCTAGTGTAATATAAAGTCATAGAATGTAGTATAATATAATATAGTAATAGGATAGAACCTAGTGTAATATAAAGTCATAGAATGTAGTGTAATATAATGTAGAGTAATAGGATAGAACCTAGTGTAATATAAAGTCATAGAATGTAGTGTAATATAATGTAGAGTAATAGGATAGAACCTAGTGTAATATAAAGTCATAGAATGTAGTATAATATAATATAGTAATAGGATAGAACCTAGTGTAATATAATGTAGTATATCTAATAGTATAATATAATGTAGTATATCTAATAGTATAATATAATGTAGTATATCTAATAGTATAATATAATGTAGTATATCGAATAGTATAATATAATGTAGTATATCGAATAGTATAATATAATGTCCTATCTAGAGTCTATACGATGATTGGTGAGCAGACACTCTGCGCCTCTGTCGATCTTGAAGCTTCTCCTATCTGAGATCTCCAGCAGATCCTATTAGACCCTTAATCTATTCCCAGCTCACTTTTGGTTACAGGCATCCCCTTCCTCCCTCCCTCCCTCCAGAGGTAATAAAGGCATTTCTAGCCATGACAGGGTTAATGACGTCTTCCCCTTCCTCTTTAGCTTGTGCCTTCCTGCCCCTGGGCACAGCCTGTCCTCCAGGTAAGGCACAACATTGGCAATCCAAACTTCTTCCCTGGCTGGATTGCGGTGGCGAGGAGCACTTACCTCTGAGAAGTGACATGGATCCCTCCACACACAATCCAGGCTATGTACATGCCATGTATCCTGCAGGACGGCAGCTCCAATATAATCCAAGAGGCAACAACAAAAATCGCAGAGAAAATGCAAACCAAAGGCAGATCCTGACAAGAGCGAGGAAGATGAGCAAATCCCTTGGACTCCCAGCACAGCAGATCCAAGTGCAGGCAGGCAGGCAGCACATCCGCCACTCGCATCCCTTTGATGCTTCCAGATTTTGGAGAAGCCACCAGCAGAAGATAAAAGCTCCTTAGATGTTGGGATTATGTGGGTCTTAAGGCTGCCCCCTGCATGGTGGGCACTGAAGGTCTCTGCCAGAGATAGAAGCAAAGAGGCAGAGCCCAGGCAGGCAGGCAGGCAGGCAGGAGGAGAGGTGAGCGCTGTGCTCTGATCCCCTCTGAGTGCTGTAGATGGCAGAGCTGCCACAGCCTGGAAAGGAGAAGGCAGCAGCCTGGGAGGGATCTTGTTCTCTCCTCCTTCTCTCTCTCTCTCTCTCTCTCTCTCTCTCTCTCTCTCTCCCTCTTGCGATAATTCAGGGATTGCAAATTTCCCAGCGCCCAGGTGCATTCAGCCTCTGAAACCAAGCAAAAACCAAAAAATAAGAAAACCCAGAGAAAGGAAAGAAACCTGGAAAGGGGAATTTAGGTGGAAAATAAAGAGGCGAGCGAGGGGGTGAAGCAGCAGATTGGCGGAGTAATTCTGGAGCCGTGCACTGTCCTCATAATCCGGGGCATAATAATAGAAACTTAAGCCTGTGTAGACACCGCCTGACACGCCAAATCCTCAGATCAACACTCAACATTTGTCATAGGCCGACATGTCACTTGGGTTTGGGATTTCGGGAGAGGAGGAGAATGAGGTGTAACGTCCCCCTATCTGCGTCCAGCACATGGAAGATACATGGAAGATGCTGAAAAGGGGTGGGAGGGAGGCGAAAGGGCCGAACCGAAAATGGAGGGTAGTTAGGGGGCAAAATATGACATGACAGGTAGTGAGGGGCCAAAATATGACATGGCAGGTAGTGAGGGGGGGGGAAATATGACATGGCAGGTAATGAGGGGGCCAAAATATGACATGGCAGGTAATGAGGGGCCAAAATATGACATGACAGGTAGTGAGGGGCCAAAATATGACATGGCAGGTAGTGAGGGGGGGGAAATATGACATGGCAGGTAATGAGGGGGCCAAAATATGACATGGCAGGTAATGAGGGGCCAAAATATGACATGGCAGGTAATGAGGGGCCAAATATGACATGACAGGTAATGAGGGGGCCATGGAGGGGCCAAAATATGACATGGCAGGTAATGAGGGGGCCATAAAGGGGCCAAAATATGACATGGCAGGTAATGAGGGGGCCAAAATATGACATGGCAGGTAATGAAGGGGCCAAAATATGACATGGCAAGTAATGAAGGGGCCATGAAGGGGCCAAAATATGACATGTCAGGTAGAGAGAGGGCCAAAATATGACATGGCAGGTAATGAGGGGGCCAAAATATGACATGGCAGGTAATGAGGGGCCAAAATATGACATGGCAGGTAATGAAGGGGCCAAAATATGACATGGCAGGTAGTGAGGGGGCTAAAATATGACATGGCAGGTATTTAGGGGGCCAAAATATGACATGGCGGTTGGTGATGGGGGAAGAACTTGATATATAGGGTGGTGAAGAGGCACAACAAGATATGGAGGGTGGTGAGAGGGAAGAACATGACATGGAGGGTAGAGAGTGGGGCAGAACATGAGTTGGAGAGTAGTGAGAGGGTAGAACATGAGATGGAGGGCAGAGAGAGGGGCAGAACATGATATGGAGGGTGGTGAGAGGGTAGAACAAGACATGGAGGGCAGTTAGTGGAGCAGAACATGATATGGATGGTGGTGAGAGGAAAGAACATGAGAGAGAGTGCAGTGAGTGTGGCAGAACATTATATGGAGGATGTCGAGGGGATAGAACAAGACATGGAGGGCGGTGAGTATGGCAGAACATGATATGGAGGGTGGCGAGAGGGTAGAACATGAGTTGGAGGGCAGTTAGTGGGGCAGAACATATTATGAAGGGTGGCGAGAGGGTAGAACAAGACATGGAGGGCAGATAGTGGGGCAGAACATGAGATGGTGAGTGGCGAAAGGGTAGAACAAGACATGGAGGGCAGTGAGTGGGGCAGAATATGTTATGGAGGGTGGTGAGAGGGTAGAACAAGACATGGAGGGCAGTTAGTGGGGAAGAACATGATATGAAGGGTGGTGAGAGGGTAGAACAAGACATGGAGGGCAGTTAGTGGGGAAGAACATGATATGGAGGGTGGTGAGAGGGTAGAACATGACATGGAGGGCAGTTAGTGGGGAAGAACATGATATGGAGGGTGGCGAGAGGGTAGAACAAGACATGGAGGGCAGATAGTGGGGAAGAACATGATATGGAGGGCAGAGAGTGTGGGAGAACATGATATGGAGGGTGGTGAGAGGGTAGAACAAGACATGGAGGGCAGTTAGTGGGGAAGAACATGATATGGAGGGCAGTTAGTGGGGCAGAACATGATATGGAGGGTGGTGAGAGGGTAGAACAAGACATGGAGGGCAGTTAGTGGGGAAGAACATGATATGGAGGGCAGTTAGTGGGGCAGAACATGATATGGAGGGTGGCAAAAGGGTAGAACATGAGTTGGAAGGCAGTGAGTGGGGTAGAACATGAGATGGAGGGAAGAGAGTGGGGGCAGAACATGATATGGAGGGTGGTGAGAGGGTAGAACATGACATGGAGGGCAGTTAGTGGGGCAGAACATGATATGGAGGGTGGCGAGAGGGTAGAACAAGACATGGGGGGCAGATAGTGGGGCAGAACATGAGATGGTGAGTGGCGAGGGTAGAACAAGACATGGGGGGCAGATAGTGGGGCAGAACATGAGATGGTGAGTGGCGAGAGGGTAGAACAAGACATAGAGGGCAGAGAGAGGGGCAGAACATGTTATGGAGGGTGGTGAGAGGGTAGAACAAGACATGGAGGGCAGTTAGTGGGAAAGAACATGAGATGGAGGGCAGAGAGTGTGGGAGAACATGATATGGAGGGTGGTGAGAGGGTAGAACATGACATGGAGGGCAGTTAGTGGGAAGAACATGATATGGAGGGTGGTGAGAGGGTAGAACAAGACATGGAGGACAGTTAGTGGAGAAGAACATGATATAGAGTGCAGTTAGTCGGGCAGAACATGATATGGAGGGTGGCAAAAGGGTAGA
The DNA here is from genome assembly GCA_947044405.1 of Leptodactylus fallax. Taxonomy (NCBI): domain Eukaryota; kingdom Metazoa; phylum Chordata; class Amphibia; order Anura; family Leptodactylidae; genus Leptodactylus; species Leptodactylus fallax. The sequence continues at coordinate 219,734 of CAMRHE010001092.1, forward strand.
ACATGAGTTGGAGGGCAGTGAGTGGGGTAGAACATGAGATGGAGAGAAGAGAGTGGGGCAGATCATGATATGGAGGGTGGTGAGAGGGTAGAACATGACATGGAGGGCAGTTAGTGGGGCAGAACATGATATGGAGGGTGGTGAGAGGGTAGAACAAGACATGGGGGGCAGATAGTGGGGCAGAACATGAGATGGTGAGTGGCGAGAGGGTAGAACAAGACATAGAGGGCAGAGAGAGGGGCAGAACATATTATGGAGGGTGGTAAGAGGGTAGAACAAGACATGGAGGGCAGTTAGTGGGGAAGAACATGTTATGGAGGGCAGAGAGTGTGCGAGAATATGACATGGAGGGCAGCTAGTGGGGAAGAACATGATATGGAGGGTGGTGAGAGGGTAGAACATGATATGGAGGTTTGCGAGATGAGGAAAACATGACATGGGGAGGTTAGGGGACAGAACTTAATTATCCTCTGTGGTAACGTATCCAGCCCTAACAATTCATAGGGATAGTCACCCAGCTTTACACTGCGCTGAATGACCTTCTCTGACCAAGTTACTGTCAGAATATACTAAAAGTCTGTCATAAAGTTCAGGGTTAGCGATCACACGTGAGGAGATAACATCTCTCTATAGCACATATTGCGGATGGGGGGGTTGGTGCAGTTTTTTGGCAATGGAGCTGAAGAGCTTAAACTTGATGAAACAGAAAGATCAGGATGAGCAATTCTTGAGATTCCATCCAGGTATAGGAAAGAATGAATCTGTGTGGAAATCTGAGAGTAAAGAAACTACAGAAATGTGTGGTCATCATGAGTGAGGACAACGTGTAGGGCGCGGAGAAGAGAAGTCCTAAGTCCATCAAAGTCATCCAGCTATGTAGATGTAGGAGAGCCGACTTGGTAGGTATAGTAGAGCTGAGCCTGCCATTTAATAGAATAGCACAATTATCATCAGAGGACTCAGAGTCATCACACACACAGCTCTGCTACATCAATTATTAACCCCCTGAAGGAAAGAGAAAATACAAAAAAACCTACAATAAAAAAGCTCCTGTAATAAATAAAAATAAAAAAAAAAGATACAAACCTGGAAAACTAAACAATGTGAGAGACGGACAAAGCCAAGCAGAAAAAGACGACTGACTTGTGAGACCTCCTGAATTATCAGAACAGCAAAAAAACAGTTAAAAATCAGATCCGGCTCCATCTACAGACACCGATTTAGCATCTTCCTCCTTGTATGGAACATTATTCATATCAATATAATAGAGGAATCCCATAATATCACAGTGACAGAAACATCCAGACCTTCTACAACTCATGTCTAACAATTTATCATCTCCAAGTTTTAAAGGAAAGAAATCCAAAGAGACAAATCTCCAACATCGCAAAATCTACCAAGAATATAAGAAGATGACAAAATATAACACCCATATACTAACCAGCCCCTGGTGGCAAAACTGGTCTGTAATAGGGGGGGAAAGTGCTCTAAAAACACTCCTGGACTAAAGAGAACGTCACCTCTATTACACAATTGTCTGACCAGTGTACAAGCAATGCTACCTCCGATGCCGCCCCCTCTACCTCATAGATTGTAAGCTCTTGTGTCACCTCCTCTACCTCATAGATTGTAAGCTCTTGTGTCACATCCTCTACCTCATAGATTGTAAGCTCTTGTGTCACCTCCTCTACCTCATAGATTGTAAGCTGGCACCTCACCATAATCTCTGTGTCACCCTCTACCTCATAGATTGTAAGCTCTTGTGTCACCTCCTCTACCTCATAGATTGTAAGCTCTTGTGTCACCCCTCTACCTCATAGATTGTAAGCTCTTGTGTCACCTCCTCTACCTCATAGATTGTAAGCTCTTGTGTCACCCCCTCTACCTCATAGATTGTAAGCTCTTGTGTCACCTCCTCTACCTCATAGATTGTAAGCTCTTGTGTCACCTCCTCTACCTCATAGATTGTAAGCTCTTGTGTCACCCCCTCTACCTCATAGATTGTAAGCTCTTGTGTCACCTCCTCTACCTCATAGATTGTAAGCTCCTGTGTCACCTCCTCTACCTCATAGATTGTAAGCTCTTGTGTCACCTCCTCTACCTCATAGATTGTAAGCTCTTGTGTCACCTCCTCTATCTCATAGATTGTAAGCTCTTGTGTCACCTCCTCTACCTCATAGATTGTAAGCTCTTGTGTCACCTCCTCTACCTCATAGATTGTAAGCTCTTGTGTCACCTCCTCTACCTCATAGATTGTAAGCTCTTGTGTCACCTCCTCTACCTCATAGATTGTAAGCTCTTGTGTCACCTCCTCAACCTCATAGATTGTAAGCTCTTGTGTCACCTCCTCTACCTCATAGATTGTAAGCTCTTGTGTCACCTCTACCTCATAGATTGTAAGCTCTTGTGTCACCCCCTCTACCTCATAGATTGTAAGCTCTTGTGTCACCTCCTCTACCTCATAGATTGTAAGCTCCTGTGTCACCTCCTCTACCTCATAGATTGTAAGCTCTTGTGTCACCTCCTCTACCTCATAGATTGTAAGCTCTTGTGTCACCTCCTCTACCTCATAGATTGTAAGCTCTTGTGTCACCCCTCTACCTCATAGATTGTAAGCTCTTGTGTCACCTCCTCTACCTCATAGATTGTAAGCTCTTGTGTCACCTCCTCTACCTCATAGATTGTAAGCTCTTGTGTCACCTCTACCTCATAGATTGTAAGCTCTTGTGTCACCTCCTCTACCTCATAGATTGTAAGCTCTTGTGTCACCTCCTCTACCTCATAGATTGTAAGCTCTTGTGTCACCCCTCTACCTCATAGATTGTAAGCTCTTGTGTCACCCCCTCTACCTCATAGATTGTAAGCTCTTGTGTCACCTCCTCTACCTCATAGATTGTAAGCTCTTGTGTCACCTCCTCTACCTCATAGATTGTAAGCTCTTGTGTCACCTCTACCTCATAGATTGTAAGCTCTTGTGTCACCTCCTCTACCTCATAGATTGTAAGCTCTTGTGTCACCTCTACCTCATAGATTCTAAGCTCTTGTGTCACCTCCTCTACCTCATAGATTGTAAGCTCTTGTGTCACCTCCTCTACCTCATAGATTGTAAGCTCTTGTGTCACCTCCTCTACCTCATAGATTGTAAGCTCTTGTGTCACCCCCTCTACCTCATAGATTGTAAGCTCTTGTGTCACCCCCTCTACCTCATAGATTGTAAGCTCTTGTGTCACCTCCTCTACCTCATAGATTGTAAGCTCTTGTGTCACCTCCTCTACCTCATAGATTGTAAGCTCCTGTGTCACCCCTCTACCTCATAGATTGTAAGCTCTTGTGTCACCCTCTACCTCATAGATTGTAAGCTCCTGTGTCACCTCCTCTACCTCATAGATTGTAAGCTCTTGTGTCACCTCCTCTACCTCATAGATTGTAAGCTCTTGTGTCACCTCCTCTACCTCATAGATTGTAAGCTCTTGTGTCACCTCCTCTACCTCATAGATTGTAAGCTCTTGTGTCACCCTCTACCTCATAGATTGTAAGCTCTTGTGTCACCTCCTCTACCTCATAGATTGTAAGCTCTTGTGTCACCTCCTCTACCTCATAGATTGTAAGCTCTTGTGTCACCTCCTCTACCTCATAGATTGTAAGCTCTTGTGTCACCTCCTCTACCTCATAGATTGTAAGCTCTTGTGTCACCTCCTCTACCTCATAGATTGTAAGCTCTTGTGTCACCTCTACCTCATAGATTGTAAGCTCTTGTGTCACCTCCTCTACCTCATAGATTGTAAGCTCTTGTGTCACCTCCTCTACCTCATAGATTGTAAGCTCTTGTGTCACCTCCTCTACCTCATAGATTGTAAGCTCTTGTGTCACCCCTCTACCTCATAGATTGTAAGCTCTTGTGTCACCTCCTCTACCTCATAGATTGTAAGCTCTTGTGTCACCTCCTCTACCTCATAGATTGTAAGCTCTTGTGTCACCTCTACCTCATAGATTGTAAGCTCTTGTGTCACCTCCTCTACCTCATAGATTGTAAGCTCTTGTGTCACCTCTACCTCATAGATTGTAAGCTCTTGTGTCACCCCTCTACCTCATAGATTGTAAGCTCTTGTGTCACCTCCTCTACCTCATAGATTGTAAGCTCTTGTGTCACCTCCTCTACCTCATAGATTGTAAGCTCTTGTGTCCCTCCTCTACCTCATAGATTGTAAGCTCTTGTGTCACCTCCTCTACCTCATAGATTGTAAGCTCTTGTGTCACCTCCTCTACCTCATAGATTGTAAGCTCTTGTGTCACCTCTCCTCGTGTCGACCTCATAGATTGTAAGCTCTTGTGTCACCCCTCTACCTCATAGATTGTAAGCTCTTGTGTCACCTCCTCTACCTCATAGATTGTAAGCTCTTGTGTCACCCCTCTACCTCATAGATTGTAAGCTCTTGTGTCACCTCCTCTACCTCATAGATTGTAAGCTCTTGTGTCACCCTCTACCTCATAGATTGTAAGCTCCTGTGTCACCTCCTCTACCTCATAGATTGTAAGCTCTTGTGTCACCTCCTCTACCTCATAGATTGTAAGCTCTTGTGTCACCTCCTCTACCTCATAGATTGTAAGCTCTTGTGTCACCTCCTCTACCTCATAGATTGTAAGCTCTTGTGTCACCTCCTCTACCTCATAGATTGTAAGCTCTTGTGTCACCTCCTCTACCTCATAGATTGTAAGCTCTTGTGTCACCTCCTCTACCTCATAGATTGTAAGCTCTTGTGTCACCCCTCTACCTCATAGATTGTAAGCTCTTGTGTCACCTCCTCTACCTCATAGATTGTAAGCTCTTGTGTCACCTCTACCTCATAGATTGTAAGCTCTTGTGTCACCTCCTCTACCTCATAGATTGTAAGCTCTTGTGTCACCTCCTCTACCTCATAGATTGTAAGCTCTTGTGTCACCTCCTCTACCTCATAGATTGTAAGCTCTTGTGTCACCCCTCTACCTCATAGATTGTAAGCTCTTGTGTCACCTCCTCTACCTCATAGATTGTAAGCTCTTGTGTCAACCTCCTCTACCTCATAGATTGTAAGCTCCTGTGTCACCTCCTCTACCTCATAGATTGTAAGCTCTTGTGTCACCTCCTCTACCTCATAGATTGTAAGCTCTTGTGTCACCTCCTCTACCTCATAGATTGTAAGCTCTTGTGTCACCCCTCTACCTCATAGATTGTAAGCTCTTGTGTCACCTCCTCTACCTCATAGATTGTAAGCTCTTGTGTCACCTCCTCTACCTCATAGATTGTAAGCTCTTGTGTCCACCTCTACCTCATAGATTGTAAGCTCTTGTGTCACCTCCTCTACCTCATAGATTGTAAGCTCTTGTGTCACCTCCTCTACCTCATAGATTGTAAGCTCTTGTGTCACCTCCTCTACCTCATAGATTGTAAGCTCTTGTGTCACCTCTACCTCATAGATTGTAAGCTCTTGTGTCACCTCCTCTACCTCATAGATTGTAAGCTCTTGTGTCTGGTCCCTCTACCTCATAGATTGTAAGCTCTTGTGTCACCTCCTCTACCTCATAGATTGTAAGCTCTTGTGTCACCTCCTCTACCTCATAGATTGTAAGCTCTTGTGTCACCTCCTCTACCTCATAGATTGTAAGCTCTTGTGTCACCCCTCTACCTCATAGATTGTAAGCTCTTGTGTCACCTCCTCTACCTCATAGATTGTAAGCTCTTGTGTCACCTCTACCTCATAGATTGTAAGCTCTTGTGTCACCTCCTCTACCTCATAGATTGTAAGCTCTTGTGTCACCTCCTCTACCTCATAGATTGTAAGCTCTTGTGTCACCTCCTCTACCTCATAGATTGTAAGCTCTTGTGTCACCTCTACCTCATAGATTGTAAGCTCTTGTGTCACCTCCTCTACCTCATAGATTGTAAGCTCTTGTGTCACCCCTCTACCTCATAGATTGTAAGCTCTTGTGTCACCTCCTCTACCTCATAGATTGTAAGCTCTTGTGTCACCTCCTCTACCTCATAGATTGTAAGCTCTTGTGTCACCTCTACCTCATAGATTGTAAGCTCTTGTGTCACCCCCTCTACCTCATAGATTGTAAGCTCTTGTGTCACCCCCTCTACCTCATAGATTGTAAGCTCTTGTGTCACCTCCTCTACCTCATAGATTGTAAGCTCTTGTGTCACCCCTCTACCTCATAGATTGTAAGCTCTTGTGTCACCTCTACCTCATAGATTGTAAGCTCTTGTGTCACCTCCTCTACCTCATAGATTGTAAGCTCTTGTGTCACCTCCTCTACCTCATAGATTGTAAGCTCTTGTGTCACCTCCTCTACCTCATAGATTGTAAGCTCTTGTGTCACCTCCTCTACCTCATAGATTGTAAGCTCTTGTGTCACCTCCTCTACCTCATAGATTGTAAGCTCTTGTGTCACCTCTACCTCATAGATTGTAAGCTCTTGTGTCACCTCCTCTACCTCATAGATTGTAAGCTCTTGTGTCACCTCCTCTACCTCATAGATTGTAAGCTCTTGTGTCACCTCCTCTACCTCATAGATTGTAAGCTCTTGTGTCACCTCCTCTACCTCATAGATTGTAAGCTCTTGTGTCACCCCTCTACCTCATAGATTGTAAGCTCTTGTGTCACCTCCTCTACCTCATAGATTGTAAGCTCTTGTGTCACCTCTACCTCATAGATTGTAAGCTCTTGTGTCACCTCCTCTACCTCATAGATTGTAAGCCTCGTGTCACCTCTCTCATAGATTGTAAGCTCTTGTCGCTCCTCTACCTCATAGATTGTAAGCTCTTGTGTCACCTCCTCTACCTCATAGATTGTAAGCTCTTGTGTCACCTCCTCTACCTCATAGATTGTAAGCTCTTGTGTCACCTCCTCTACCTCATAGATTGTAAGCTCTTGTGTCACCCCTCTACCTCATAGATTGTAAGCTCTTGTGTCACCTCCTCTACCTCATAGATTGTAAGCTCTTGTGTCACCTCCTCTACCTCATAGATTGTAAGCTCTTGTGTCACCCTCTACCTCATAGATTGTAAGCTCTTGTGTCACCTCCTCTACCTCATAGATTGTAAGCTCTTGTGTCACCTCTACCTCATAGATTGTAAGCTCTTGTGTCACCCCTCTACCTCATAGATTGTAAGCTCTTGTGTCACCTCTACCTCATAGATTGTAAGCTCTTGTGTCACCTCCTCTACCTCATAGATTGTAAGCTCTTGTGTCCCTCCTCTACCTCATAGATTGTAAGCTCTTGTGTCACCTCCTCTACCTCATAGATTGTAAGCTCTTGTGTCACCTCCTCTACCTCATAGATTGTAAGCTCTTGTGTCACCCCCTCTACCTCATAGATTGTAAGCTCTTGTGTCACCTCTACCTCATAGATTGTAAGCTCTTGTGTCACCTCCTCTACCTCATAGATTGTAAGCTCTTGTGTTACCTCCCCTCTACCTCATAG
>CAMRHE010001093.1:0-80000 GCA_947044405.1 Leptodactylus fallax
CGACGATCTGATGAAGCCTTTCACCTGTGACAGGATCAAGAGTGTTTCTATGTAGAAGGCCTCGTTGGACAAACAGGCGCTTCCTCTGTCGCCAAAGGCGTTTTAATTCCACGTCATGAAGACCTCTCTTTACACGGGTTGGTATTCTTCCTGTAAGCAGGAAATCTGACAATTCTCCTAAAACTCTGCTCTCTTCTTGGAACGTTTTCCACAGAGATGGCTCCTGGAGGGATTCGGCAGCTGTTTTCGCCAGAGATTCTCCTACTACAGGGACACCAATAGCAACCTGTTGGGCAAACTTGTTGTAGAATGGTGGCATCTCCACCTCTTCCCAGATGTCTTCTCGGGGTGGTTCTTTTCCCACAGGCAACCTTGAGAGTGCATCAGCGTTAGCGTTGGACTTGCCACTGCGATACTTGACAGAGAACTTGTAATTCGCGAGTCTTGAGGCCCACCGTTGTTCAAGGGCTCCCAGTCGAGCAGTGTCCAGATGCGCCAACGGATTGTTATCTGTGTACACGGTAAAGGGTGTGGCAGCCAGGTAGTCTTTAAACTTCTCTGTCACGGCCCAGACAAGCGCCAGAAGTTCGAGTTTGAAAGAACTATAGTTCTGGTCGTTCTTCTCCGCGCCTCTCAGACTCCTGCTGGCGTAGGCGATGACTCGCTCTTTGTTGTCCTGAACCTGGGACAACACTGCACCCAAACCTTGGTGACTTGCATCTGTGTACAAGCGGAATGGCTGACTGTAGTCGGGATAGGCTAGAATTGGTGGTTGCGTCAGAAGTGCTTTAAGCGCTTGAAAGGCTTCCTCTTGACGCGCTGTCCAGTCTACCGGAAGCTTTCGGTTGTAGTTTTCTCTGGGACAACCGCGCAACAACTCATTCAGAGGCTCGGCTACTTGGGCGAAGTGTGGTATGAAACGCCGGTAGTAACCTGCGAATCCAAGGAAGCTTCGGACTTCTTTGACGGTAGTTGGTCTTCGCCAGTTCTGGATTGCAGTGATCTTTTCAGGATCAGGTTGGACGCCTTGTGCGCTCACGACATGCCCAAGGTAGTGAACTTGGGGTTTCAACAGGTAGCACTTGGAGGGCTTCAACTTTAGGCCGTGCTGTATAAGTACCTTGAATACCTCGGACAGGTGACGAAGGTGTTCTTGGTATGTCCGGGAGAATACAATAACATCGTCCAGGTACAGTAGCACACTCTGGAAATTCTCATGGCCGAGGCACCTCTCCATAAGCCGTTGGAATGTGGCTGGGGCATTACATAGCCCAAATGGCATACTATTAAATTCAAAGAGTCCCATCGGGGTCGTAAACGCAGTCTTTTCACGATCTTCAGGCGCCATAGGGACTTGCCAGTATCCACTGGTTAAGTCCAGGGTCGAGAAACAGGTAGCTGATCCCAAAGCCGTTAGAGATTCCTCAATCCGCGGCAATGGGTATGCGTCTTTGTGCGTGACGTTGTTGAGTTTACGATAGTCCACACAAAATCGTAGGGTTCCGTCTTTCTTCTTGACAAGGACTAGCGGGGCTGCCCAGGGGCTATTACTCTCCCGGATGACATCAGCATCTCGCATCTCTTGGATCAACTTTTTCACCGGTTGGTACATCGCGGGTGGTATTGGACGGTGACGCTCCTTGATTGGATGGTGGTCGCCAGTCAGAATGCGATGTTGTATGGTTGTGGTCTTACCAAAGTCCAATGGGTGTTTGCTGAATGCCTGTTGGTAACGCTTGGCCACATTGCGAACCCCATTGATGTGCTCTATAGGGGTATTGGCATCTCCCACGTTCAAGTCATCCCACCAGGACTTCGTGGCTCCATTTTGAATGTTCTCAGCAGCTTGGGTGGAAGGCTGTGTGGTGGTAGAATCACCAGAGAGAATGTCTTCTGGTGCTAACCGGTGTAGCAGGGCCACAGAGTGGAACTTGTGGAGGTTCACGGGAGCATCGCCCAAGTTGACTAAGCGGACAGGAACACGTCCATTGGAAACTGTGACAAGGCTGCGGGCAGCCATGACAAGTGGTTGGCCATCTACCTGTATGGGTTGTAGCAAGGCCTCGTAGTCCTGATTTTCTATGCCCGGACGGGCACGGCACCACACCATAGTTTCTGTTCCAGGCTGTAGGGTTACTGGACGGGTATCTTGGATCCGGACTCGACCAATTTCACCTTGTTTGTTGGCGAACTTGTGCTGGGCATTGAGTACACGAATGGCCCGCTGAATGGTCTGCTGGTCACTGGGAGAAGCTGTAAGGAGAGAGGCATGCAAGGCATCCAACACTTCTGCAAAGCAATGGCGTAAAACATTCATGCCTAATATTACAACTGCAAACCTATCATCCTCTACATCAGTGACAATTACACCCTGTCTAGGCAGTTTCAAGTCCCCAATCTGGATAGTGGGTTCCCAATAACCCTGCTGTGGTATGGGCTGTCCATTGCTGGCACACAGATTTATCCATGTGTCAGGTGTTCTATTCAACACACCTAAGTCCCAATGTTCAAGGAACACCTGCTTGCACAGGGTTGTTACCTGAGATCCAGTGTCCACCAACACTGTCAGAGGGACGCCGTTCACCCGGATTGTGATGTGTGGGCAGGCTGAGATGAAGCGTGACAATGGCACTGAAGATTCACCTGGGCCCTTCTTCTTTCCTCCCGAGGGGCGGCCCGCTGCCTCGGGGGTGGCCCGTTTAACTGAAAACACTGAGGCCTGGTGTGTCCATATCTATGGCAATAGGTACAGTATGGCCTCTCACTCTGCGGAGGTTTCACTGAAGACGGACGTCTGGGTGGCGACTCAGGTGAGATGTTGAGACTTCGCAAAGGATCACTGGACGATGAAGACGGCTGGGTCAGACGATCTAGACGGACGGTGATCTGTTCCATGGCACGGGTCAGATGATCCACTCGGGCCAGAAGGTCATCTCTGGAGTCTGCTGGTGTAGTCTTCGCAGTTTGGGCAGCAGGTGAGGTACCCAGAGGTAGTGGCAGGACAACTGGAGCAATGCTTGTTGAGGGTCCAGGTGAGGGAGCACAGATGACTGGGCTCGGCTGGGGCTGCTCCTGTCCCAAGACCTGGATGGCAAGGGCCTTGAAGTCAGCAAACGTGATGCTGGGATGTTGTGCAGCAAGCATTCGCAACTGACTCTGGAGCAATGTGGTACCCGCCCCTTCTATGAAGCGGTCAAGCAAGATTTTATCAGAGTCCACATTTTCACGTGGCTCCACTTGCACCACAGCTCTGAACGCCTCTTGGAGGGATAAAGCATAGTCCCGCAGGGTCTCACCAGGTAGTTGTCGTCTGGAAAAGAAGCGCATCTTTACCTCGGAGACAGATCGCACGTCAAAGTTCACCTGGAGTTTGTCCAGAATTTGCCCAGGGGTTCTTTTGTCAGAGGCAGGCCAGGATTTGACCTCCCTAGCTGCAGCACCCTCAAGCTGGCCCAGCAGGATCTGTATCTGCTGTTCTGTATTCAGAGGATAGAACTGGAAGAGAGACAGCATCTTCTCACGAAAGTCCCTGAGGGTATGCGCCTCCCCTTTGTAGCGCGGCAGCCATGGTGCGCCAGGGTAAAATGGCATGGAGAATGGTAGGCTGCTCGCCATGGGCACTGCTGGATCACTAGAAACAGATGGCACAATGTCACTTTGCTCAGTCATGTTGTTTGCAGGTATGACTGGAATTAGGTCGCCGTCTCTTTAAGAAACTGAACTGCTTGCTGGCAGGGAATGGAGACTACAACTTGGAATGCTGTCCCTTTAAGAATGCTGTAGCTATTAACAGAGTCACTGTGATGCAGGCTGACGGTGTGCTCCCCCTCTTTAATGGTGGCACTCCCCACGGACACTGTACACGGAAAACACTCGCTGGGGCCGTGGGAGGACTGAAGACAAGGACAGGGAGGCACAGTACTCACTGACAGCAACTGCAGCGTGGACCAGAGATCATCGGTGCACAGCAGGGACGGTGATGTGGCACCGGAGAGTCAGAAATGGCGCCGGCACGTTCGCCTTTCACTTTCTTGTATGGGTGCACTGGAGCATTGCGCTCGGCATTCTGGGCTCTCCTAAGATGGCGGCAGATGTGTCTCCTGGCCTCATGGGCAGTGCTAAAAATCGCCCACACTTTTGCAAGGTACAGTTAACCCTTTGTGGGCGTTCTTACACAGCGATGTGGCGCAGCAAACAAGTCCTGGGCGTTTTAACTCTTCCAGGGCTGTAACCCACTGAGAGGACAGTCTTTAGGGCTTACTTCAGGGGTATAGGGCTCCCCCCTCTTTGTGGCAAGCACTCTCAGGGAATAAACTTGATCTTAGCAAAGTCCACAATAAAGACCGATGCTCTGGAGACAATTTGGCGCACTTTTCGCGGCGACTTTCTCAAAATGGCACACACCCGTATCCTGTTCGTGACACCAGTTTTTCTTGCGGTGACCAGATGGAAGGTAACGCTGCATTTGGGATTGCGGGGTGCAAACAGCGCAGACTTGTCACGGTCTCTGGGCACGAGGGCGCAGCGCTGGTGCTGTCCCACGTTACCACCACTGGTACCGGTGATGAGGGGGCTGCACAAATGTTGGTGGTGATTGTTCCCCCGGGGCGCTTCCCCTATACTGTGCCGACTGGTGGTGTTTGGGGCGCCCTGATGTTGTCGGTGCAGAGTCAGACACAGAAACGGTTGTAAAGTTGAACTTTTCCTTCCATGGGTGTGGAGGCACAAATGCTTAAACAGTTTCTTCAATACAAAACAACGGGGTACGCCTGGTGACACCGCAAAGTCCTGGGGTGCAGGGTAGACTTGATGAAAGGTGTTCCTAGCCCCTTATACTTCAGTGTTACAGCCCTAAGGTGCGTCTGGGCTCCTATTTGGCACATAGGAGGATGCCCACCATGATACTAGTACATAATATTCCCCACTCACGTTATGTGGTCCTGATAGCTCAGAGTTTCGGGGTGCAATAGTCAGGGTGGCGGGATATTCCACAGGTCTGGCCTTGGCCCCTGGATCCTGTGATACTTGCTATGGAGCACGTGTTCCAGAATGTTCTCTCCACAGTCTCATGCTGACAAGATAATGATGCTTGACTTCCTTCAGGGCGATGGCTAGGCAGACAGGGGACAGGATCTTCTGAATAGCTGGAGTATGTCAGCTCTCCAACCTTCCTGGGCCTGTCTAGGACTTGAGATTCCTGCACTAAACTCACTGCTTTCTTCACAGGACATCACACTTATCTCCTCACCTCCTCCTCCTAACACTCCACACTTCTAACTCCTCACACGCAGGACCTTCCTGCAGGGGTGTTACCATGGGGGACCCAGTGATCAGCTGACTCCTCCCCTTTTCCCAGGCGATGTCCTCCCATTGGACATTTGGTTACTATTCAATCCTATGGGAGGTGTAATGCATGTGTGAGGCTCACTAGGTGGCGCTGTGTTGTGTGAGACTCAGGACCCCCTGCTATGTCACACAGGCTATGAAGCAACAGGAAATAATACAATGCACAGAGATCACCCTCAGCCCAGCCATAGCCAGCTCTGGGATGCCACACACTCACTATTCTGCTGGTACAGTCACTGTGTACATACATTACATTACTTATCCTGTACTGATCCTGAGTTACATCCTGTATTATACTCCAGAGCTGCGCTCACTATTCTGCTGGTACAGTCACTGTGTACATACATTACATTACTTATCCTGTATTATACTCCAGAGCTGCGCTCACTATTCTGCTGGTACAGTCACTGTGTACATACATTACATTACTTATCCTGTATTATACTCCAGAGCTGCGCTCACTATTCTGCTGGTGCAGTCACTGTATACATACATTACATTACTTATCCTGTACTGATCCTGAATTACATCCTGTATTATACTCCAGAGCTGCGCTCACTATTCTGCTGGTGCAGTCACTGTGTACATACATTACATTACTTATCCTGTACTGATCCTGAGTTACATCCTGTATTATACTCCAGAGCTGCACTCACTATTAATCCTTATATTTTGTCTATGGTGTCTGTACTCTTATAGGTCTCCCTTTGTTTTGTCTTTTAAGGATACCCCTTCAATAAGAACAGGCTGGTGGTTCGGGGCTGTGCTGATCACTGTGAACCCAGTAACACCAATATTTTGGGGGTGACAAAACCGACTATCTGCTGCCAGCATGACTTGTGTAATATTCAGGACGGAGCACCAGGAGTCAGTCTAGGGACCTGGGAAACCATAATGATGGGGATATCTACCAGCATCCTGCTCAATAATTGGGGATAATAAGACCAAGAGAATAGACTGAACCTACATAGAGGGGCGACTCAAAATCACAGCCCATCTATAAGAGTCACTAAAAATAATGAGGACAATAGAGAATCAGCAAATCCAAAGTCACCCCAGCAGTCACCTTCATCCTTGTGTAACCCCATTTGGTATTTTAGGGTCCTCTCCAAAAACAATGGAACAAAGTGATAATAATGATGTTGCCAGAATATGAGTGCTCTATATATATATACACACACGCGAGGACACAATTGTTGGTCCTTCCCTCGTATAATGAAAGAAAACCCCACAATGGTCACAGAAATAACTGGAATCTGACAAAAGTAATAATATATAAAAATTCTATGAAAATGAACAAATGAAAGTCAGACATTGCTTTCCAACCAGGCTTCAACATGAAACAGGCCTGGACAGAAATGAGGGTTCCCTTAATATTTAGTTGCACAACCTTTTGAGGCAATCCCTGCAATCAGACGATTCCTGTAACTGGCAATGAGACTTCTGCACCTCTCAGCAGGGATTTTGGCCGCTCCTCATGAGCAAACTGCTCCAGTTGTCTCGGGTGTGAAGGGTGCCTTTTCCAGACGGCAGGTTTCAACTCCTTCCAAAGATGCTCAATAGGATTTAGGTCCGGGCTCATAGAAGGCCACTTCAGAATAGTCCAGTGTTTCCCTCTTAGCCATTCTTGGGTGTTTTTAGCTGTGTTTTGGGTCATTATCCTGTTGCAAGACCCATGACCTGCGACTGAGACCAAGCTTTCTGACACTGGGCAGCACATTTCTCTCTAGAATCCCTTGATAGTCTTGAGATTTCATTGTACCCTGCACAGATTCAAGACACCCTGTGCCAGATGCAGCAAAGCAGCCCCAGAACATAACAGAGCCTCCTCCATGTGTCACAGTAGGGACAGTGTTCTTTTCAAGATAGGCTTCATTTTTCCGTCTGTGAACATAGAGCTGATGTGCCTTGCCAAAAATTTTGATTTTTGTCTCATCTCTCCATAGGAAATTCTCCCAGAAGCTTTGTGGCTTGTCAACATGGAGTTTGGCAAATTCCAGTTTTGTCAGATTCAAGTTATTTCTGTGACCATTGTGGGGTCTTTCCTTAATTAAACGAGGGAGGGGACCAACAATTTTGTCCACGTGTGTATCATGTCTAGAATGGTTTGTTGATGTCTTTTATATCATATAGTTTATGTACTTTTTGTTTCCTCCTTAAGGATAGTCTATGACCATCTCCAGACTATCACCCCAGCCCTGCAGATAGATAGGTTAGTGTCATCGTAGATTTTCAGGACCTGTAACCTAATACTTTTCCCTGTAATACATATGTATTGTAGCATATTGGATAGGTATTGAGCCCCTAGAATGTTCTCTACAGGAACTTGTAAAAATGAAATTAATAAAACATTTTTAAAAAGTAAAAAACAAACAAATTAACTTAATTTTGTCCATTAAAATGTTTTGTATGATTTAAAAAATCGAAATGAAAGATATTTCTATATATTTGGCATCGCCGCGTTTGTAACAAGCGGACACACAATATTATTAGACTATTTCATGCACACGATGAGGCATTAAAGGTGCCATGTTTGTTTATTCCGCCATCCAAGAAACAGAAGACAAAGTGATGAATGTCATCTCACAGCCCGACTGATGGAAAAATAAGGAAAGGAGATTTTTATTGTCCTAGTAATAGATTTATCATCGTCCTGACCCGCAGAATAAATACAATGTATTGTGCAATATCAGTGGTAAAATCTCTCACAGAAAGAGTTAGAGAAAGGTTCATTTTTAAGTGATTTGTGTTGTAAAAAATTCCACTAATCCTGCAAAAAACAAGCCCACCTATGTCAGCATCAAAATAACAAAGTTATAGTCTGTGTCCTTAAGGAGGTTCTCCGACAACTGTAAGGCTAAACTCACATCTGTGTCCGTCCGAGACTCCACTGCAGAAACATTGGGGGTCTGCGGGAGACCGTGTGTAACCGCTATAACAGTCCCCTCATTGGGGTCCTCGGAGTGGGAGCAGCCACTGCAGTAGGGATGGGCTCCATTTAGTAAGGCCGCCCCTGACCTGACTGTAACGGCCCCTTTAAGTAACCCTTTAATGTGTCAGATGATATTTTCACGTTATCGCTACTTAGTACAATAATCTTTCTACTTCCATCTTGTCTGTTACTGATTTGTCTCTGGAATTGACGAGGATCTTGATATTCTTGTATAATAAAATAAGAGGAGGGGGTAACTAAGGCTTCCTTTAACCCCTTCCTGTACGTGCTATTACATCCTAATTAGGCAGTCGTATGTAGTGGTACATCCGGTGTCCTGACAGCTGTATAAGCACTTCTTGGCACTGTTCGGGGTGTCGGCCCCCACGATCACATATTGAAGGATAGGTCATCAGGATGTAAGGCCCAGAAATCCCTTTAACCCATTCTCAACATCCATATTCTTTGTGACTGTGGGCAATTCGTTTTTATTCCCTCCGATTTCCCCCCCAGTGTGTCCCCCAACCCCTCTGGTACCTTTGCGGTTGCAGGAAGGCTCCTTTGTGGTGAGATTGTGGGAGTCACCCTGTTAGGCTATGTTCACATCTGTGCTGGACTCTCCGTCATTAAGCTCCACCCATTGACCCAAACGACGGAGAACCGTACCACTAAAACAGCGCTTACCCGCGGACACCGGCGGACCCTAGTGACTAAAATGGGGCCGCGGAGAGAAAAGTCCTCCATGTGGCTTAGCCTTACTGTGACAGCCGGAGCCTTATGGGGGCTCCCGAGCCTGTCCTAGGGCTATTAGCCATTGAAGCTTGCCTGTGGCCGCCTCCAGGAGCCCACGAGAAATCTTCCTATAAACTGGAATTCAAAACACAAACACAAAAGCTTTAAAAAAAATCAAAAAATTCAAATAAATAAAAATAATGAAAAAAAAACAAACCTAAACGGATCAGACGTCCCCGGATACGGAAAAGCCCCAACAACAAGCATTGCAGGAGCGGGAAAGACATCCCACTGGCTGAGCCAGCGCTTAGGCCGCTATTCTACCTCCCCAAAATAATCTGAATTCTAAAGAAACGTCACAGCGAAAGCCAGGAGAAATTGGCGCAAATGCAGTTTTTCTCTAATTCCACCCCATTCTGAATACTTCATTGTACGGAATATTAAATAGTCCCATAGAAATTAATAATGAATTGAAAAATGGCTGCGGCAGGAAGGGGTTAATCATCGCTGGTCTGTCCTGGAGTCCGGCAGGATCTCTCTCCCGAAAAGAGACTTTCTAGAACTTTCTAATAGACTTTCTGTTTTAATCCTTCACCATGTACGAGAGCTCTGCGGAGACTCCGGGTCACAGTCACAGGCAGTCACCCCGGACACAGCCAGTCCTGCTCTCCGCTGAGGGGTTGTTACAATTGTATCCAGTCTGGACAATGCTCTGTGAGCTCAGCAACCTGGACCAGACTGATACATTTCAGCAGACACTTGATGTGTTGAGCTCACAGAGCATTGTCCAGACTTCCACTAGGTTCACACTAGTGTTTGGGTTACCCGCGGACACCATAGACTATAATGGTTTTTCGCTCGCAGGACTTTTCTCTCCACCTATTTTAAGCAGAATATGGGATGGAGTCTCCAAACACTAGTGTGAACCAACCCTTAGAAGATTTCTCGTGAGCCCTGTTTGTAAGACGAGGAATCGTATTTATATGGCACTAACATATACTGCAGAGGGGACATGAACATTAACATCACAAGAGCTGGCAATCTAATTCTTTACACAAGAAACCTTGTATCCTGCCTGAGTTTTATGGAAGATGCCCATTTTACCCACAGCGGTGCCCTGCCTTATACGAGGCGTCTCATGAGCTCCCTGACATGCTGAGACTGGAGGATCCCGAGGCCATTATAAAATCTATTCCAGGGAGGTCTCAGCCCTTGTTATATGTGAATCTGGGGCGAGGATTGCTGTTTATGGAGCCGGCTCCAGGCTCGCCGCACAATGACGCAGCATTTCCCAATCATTCCAGGTGGCAGGAGATCATTCAGGGACGGATTTCTTGCTCAATTGCTGACTGTTATTTTGGGTTCTTGATGCCATATAAAATGTAGGAGGGAACCTCGTCCGCAGCCTGAGACTCCGAACCTGTACTTCATGGTGGTAGAAATGTAATCTCAAGGAAAATCTGAGAAGGATCAGATCAGATCAACTCCAAGATGCAGGACACACCATGAAAACCATCCCCTACATCGCAGTCAGCATGGCCGGCCTGGAGCTGGGTAAGGAGAAGATGGAAAGGAGATACGAAGTTATAGTTAGCGGAACAACAATAATAATAATAATAATAATTAATAGTAGTGAGTAATAGTGAATAATAATAATAATAATAATAATAATAATAATAATAATAATAATAATAATAATAATAATAATAATGAGTAATATTGAATAATAATAGTAATAATAATTCATAATATGGGTAATAGTAAATAATAATATTGTTATTATTATTACTACTACTACTACTACTACTACTACTACTACTACTACTACTACCAACAACAACAACAATTAATAATAATAGTGAGTAATAGTGAATAATAGTAATAATTATAATAATAAATAATAGTGAGTAATAGTGAATAATAATAATAATAATAAATAATATGGGTAATAGTAAATAATAATAATAGTAGTAGTAATAATAACAATAATAATTAATAATAGTGAGTAATAGTGAATAATAATTATAATAAATAATAGGGAGTAATAGTGAATAATAATAATATTAATAATAATAATAATAATAATAATAATAATAATAATAATAACAATAATAATTAATAATATGGGTAATAGTAAATAATAATATTTGTAATAATCATAATAACAACAATAATAATAATAATAATAATAATAATAATAATAATAATAATAATAATAATAATAATAATAATAATAATAAATAATAATATGGGTCATAGTAAATAATAGTAGTAGTAGTAATAATAATAATAATAATTAATAATAGTGAGTAATAGTGAATAATAATAATAGTAGCAATAATAATCGATAGTGAATAATACCAGTAGTAATAATAATAATAATAATAATAATAATTATTATAATAATAATAAGTAATAGTGAATAATAGTAGTAATATTAACCACAGTTAATAACAATAACAGTAATAATTAATAATAATACTAATAAAATAAGAATAAAAATAATAATAAGTATTATTATAATGATAATAGTAATAATAGCTAATAATTAATATAATAATGATAATATTAACCCTTTAATGACCCAGGATACTTTGCACATTAATGCTTGGCAACTTTCTTCATATCCCCCCTCCCTCCTGAGGGGCCTCAATGTCCATCACTAGTGCAGGCACTGACTGTGGGCATTAGCGCGGGGTCTTTGCTGTATAATATAGAGGTCGCTCAGCTCCTCAATGGCTGCCATATTTAAATAAGGGGTTAATAATACTAAATAGTGTTATTTCCCTGATGACGCCCCCTTCAGACTGTTTATGGCATCTTGATGGTTATGATAAGCTCCGAGCACTGATCAGGTTAGGCTGGGTTCACACCTGCATTCAGGTTTCTGTTCAGAGGATCCACTTGGGGACCCCCCGAACGGAAACCTAATCCCCTTAAAAAAGCGGTTACCCACGGAAACCCGTGGACCCCATACACTATAATGGGGTCCGCTGAGATTCCGCCTGAAATGAGTGAAGAATCCAGAGAGAAAAGCTCTGCTTGCTACACATTATTTAAGCGGGCTCAGGGATGGAATCCCCCTATGGAGAACAAGCGCTGGTGTGAACCCGGCCTTAGAATGGGCTGTCAGGATGTGGCCCAGAAGCCGATACATCATAATATTAAGAAATCGTGAGACTTTTATGAACAAATATTTCAAGTTTCAGTAAAGTATAAAAACATCTAAAAGATCCAAAAACAATAAAGCAGCCGACACTGTGAAAACCAAAATCTATGTCAGTCCCAAAACCTTTGGCCAGGACTGTATTTAACATAGTTGTAATTCCTGAGAATTCTTAGCATTTCAATAAAGGCTGCTCCACCTGCGGAGAGACAGAAGTAATACAGCAGCGATGATCTGATGTTGTAGTGATATTAGCCCAACGCCCAACTGTACCGGATTCTGGCTCCTGTCCTGATGTGGTTTGATGAGTGGAGGGCGACATTATACTGAGGGGCAGCTGGAGGGAGGACATTATACTGAGGGGCAGCTGGAGGGGAACATTATACTGAGGGGCAGCTGGAGGGGACATTATACTGTGGGGCAGCTGGAGGGGACATTATACTGTGGGGCAGCTGGAGGGGACATTATACTGAGGGGCAGCTGGAGGGGGACATTATACTGAGGGGCAGCTGGAGGGGACATTATACTGAGGGGCAGCTGGAGGGGACATTATACTGAGGGGCAGCTGGAGGGGACATTATACTGTGGGGCAGCTGGAGGGGACATTATACTGTGGGGCAGCTGGAGGGGGACTTTATACTGTGGGGGCAGCTGGAGGGGACATTATACTGTGGGGCAGCTGGAGGGGACATTATACTGTGGGGCAGCTGGAGGGGGACATTATACTGTGGGGGCAGCTGGAGGGGACATTATACTGTGGGGCAGCTGGAGGGGACATTATACTGTGGGGCAGCTGGAGGGAGACATTATACTGTGGGGAAGCTGGAGGGGGACATTATACTGTGGGGGCAGCTGGAGGGGACATTATACTGTGGGGCAGCTGGAGGGGACATTATACTGTGGGGGCAGCTGGAGGGGACATTATACTGAGGGGCAGCTGGAGGGGACATTATACTGTGGGGGCAGCTGGAGGGGGACATTATACTGTGGGGGCAGCTGGAGGGCGACATTATACTGAGGGGCAGCTGGAGGGCGACATTATACTGAGGGGCAGCTGGAGGGAGACATTATACTGTGGGGCAGCTGGAGGGTGACATTATACTGTGGGGCAGCTGGAGGGCGACATTATACTGAGGGGCAGCTGGAGGGGGACATTATACTGTGGGGCAGCTGGAGGGGACATTATACTGTGGAGCAGCTGGAGGGAGACATTATACTGAGGGGGCAGCTGGAGGAGGACATTATACTGTGGGGCAGCTGGAGGGGACATTATACTGTGGGGCAGCTGGAGGGGGACATTATACTGTGGGACAGCTGGAGGGGGACATTATACTGTGGGGCAGCTGGAGGGAGACATTATACTGTGGGGCAGCTGGAGGGGACATTATACTGTGGGGCAGCTGGAGGGGACATTATACTGTGGGGCAGCTGGAGGGGGACATTATACTGTGGGGGCAGCTGGAGGGGGACATTATACTGTGGGGGCAGCTGGAGGGAGGACATTATACTGAGGGGCAGCTGGAGGGGGACATTATACTGTGGGGCAGCTGGAGAGGGGCATTATACTGTGGGGCAGCTGAGGGCGACATTATACTGAGGGGCAGCTGGAGGAGGACATTATACTGTGGGGCAGCTGGAGGGGGACATTATACTGTGGGGGCAGCTGGAGGGGGGACATTATACTGTGGGGCAGCTGGAGGGGGGACATTATACTGTGGGGGCAGCTGGAGGGGACATTATACTGAGGGGCAGCTGGAGGGGACATTATACTGAGGGACAGCTGGAGGGGACATTATGCTGTGGGGCAGCTGGAGGGGACATTATACTGTGGGGCAGCTGGAGGGGGACATTATACTGTGGGGGCAGCTGGAGGGGACATTATACTGTGGGGCAGCTGGAGGGGACATTATACTGTGGAGCAGCTGGAGGGGGGACATTATACTGAGGGGCAGCTGGAGGGGACATTATACTGTGGGGCAGCTGGAGGGGACATTATACTGTGGGGCAGCTGGAGGGGGACATTATACTGTGGGGTCAGCTGGAGGGGACATTATACTGTGGGGCAGCTGGAGGGGGACATTATACTGTGGGGCAGCTGGAGGGAGACATTATACTGTGGGGCAGCTGGAGGGGGACATTATACTGTGGGGCAGCTGGAGGGGGACATTATACTGTGGGGGCAGCTGGAGGGGACATTATACTGTGGGGCAGCTGGAGGGGACATTATACTGTGGGGGCAGCTGGAGGGGACATTATACTGAGGGGCAGCTGGAGGGGACATTATACTGTGGGGGCAGCTGGAGGGGGACATTATACTGTGGGGGCAGCTGGAGGGCGACATTATACTGAGGGGGCAGCTGGAGGAGGACATTATACTGTGGGGCAGCTGGAGGGGACATTATACTGTGGGGCAGCTGGAGGGGGACATTATACTGTGGGGCAGCTGGAGGGGGACATTATACTGTGGGACAGCTGGAGGGGGACATTATACTGTGGGGCAGCTGGAGGGAGACATTATACTGTGGGGCAGCTGGAGGGGACATTATACTGTGGGGCAGCTGGAGGGGACATTATACTGTGGGGCAGCTGGAGGGGGACATTATACTGTGGGGGCAGCTGGAGGGAGGACATTATACTGTGGGGCAGCTGGAGAGGGGCATTATACTGTGTGGCAGCTGAGGGCGACATTATACTGTGGGGCAGCTGAGGGCGACATTATACTGAGGGGCAGCTGGAGGAGGACATTATACTGTGGGGCAGCTGGAGGGGGACATTATACTGTGGGGGCAGCTGGAGGGGGGACATTATACTGTGGGGCAGCTGGAGGGGGGACATTATACTGTGGGGCAGCTGGAGGGGAACATTATACTGTGGGGCAGCTGGAGGGGGACATTATACTGTGGGGCAGCGGAGGGGACATTATACTGTGGGGCAGCTGGAGGGGACATTATACTGTGGGGCAGCTGGAGGGGGACATTATACTGTGGGGGCAGCTGGAGGGGGACATTATACTGTGGGGGCAGCTGGAGGGAGGACATTATACTGAGGGGAAGCTGGAGGGGGACAGTATACTGTGGGGCAGCTGGAGAGGGGCATTATACTGTGGGGCAGCTGAGGGCGACATTATACTGAGGGGCAGCTGGAGGAGGACATTATACTGTGGGGCAGCTGGAGGGGGGGACATTATACTGTGGGGGCAGCTGGAGGGGGGACATTATACTGTGGGGCAGCTGGAGGGGGGACATTATACTGTGGGGCAGCTGGAGGGGAACATTATACTGTGGGGCAGCTGGAGGGCGACATTATACTGGGGGGCAGCTGGAGGAGGACATTATACTGTGGGGCAGCTGGAGAGGGGCATTATACTGTGGGACAGCTGGAGAGGGGCATTATACTGAGGGGTCATAGCATGTCAGGGTGAGTGTAGAGAAATGGATAGGAATGGGCAGAGGCAAAGTGGAAGTGTGCGGGGCTAAATCAGTCTGTCCCTCTTTCAGTCCTTTACAAGTTAGGATGTGTGTATTAGTCTGACCTCTTATAATGTGCCCATTACTGATGTGTCTGCAGCTGGCACCCTCCAGTGCTACATGTGTCTGACCCCCACTCCAAGTGACCAGTGTCTAACCAAGAAGAACTGCTCGCGATACCAAACCCAGTGTGTCAGCACCGTCTACAGACCAACATCATCTGGTAATACTTACCCTATATATTATTGGTATCGAAAATTTACACAGTACAAACAATACAGAGAGATAATATATACAGTGATGTCACAGTATAGGATAATACACACAGTGATGTCACAGTACATGGATAATACACACAGTGATGTCACAGTGCATGGATAATACACACAGTGATGTCACAGTACAGGATAATACACACAGTGATGTCACAGTACAGGATAATACACACAGTGATGTCACAGTACACAGAGATAATACACACAGTGATGTCACAGTACAGGATAATACACACAGTGATGTCACAGTACAGATAATACACTCAGTGATGTCACAGTACAGGATAATACACACAGTGATGTCACAGTGTAGGATAATACACACAATGATGTCACAGTACAGGGATAATATACACAGCGATGTCACAGTACAGGGATAATACACACAGTGATGTCACAGTACAGAGATAATACACACAGTGATGTCACAGTACAGGGATAATACACATAGTGATGTCACAGTACAGGATAATACATACAGTGATGTCACAGTACAGGATAATACACACAGTGATGTCACAGTACAGGGATAATACACACAGTGATGTCACAGTACAGGCATGATACACGCAGTGATGTCAAAGTACAGGGATAATACACGCAGTGATGTCAAAGTACAGGGATAATACACGCAGTGATGTCACAGTACAGAGATAATACACACAGTGATGTCACAGTACAGGATAATACACACAGTGATGTCACAGTACAGAGATAATACACACAGTGATGTCACAGTACTGGGATAATACACACAGTGATGTCACTGTACAGAGATAATACACACAGTGATGTCACAGTACAGGGATAATACACACAGTGATGTCACAGTACAGATAATACACTCAGTGATGTCACAGTACAGGATAATACACACAGTGATGTCACAGTACAGAGATAATACACACAGTGATGTCACAGTACAGGATAATACACACAGTGATGTCACAGTACAGATAATACACTCAGTGATGTCACAGTACAGGATAATACACACAGTGATGTCACAGTACAGATAATACACTCAGTGATGTCACAGTACAGGATAATACACACAGTGATGTCACAGTACAGATAATACACTCAGTGATGTCACAGTACAGGATAATACACACAGTGATGTCACAGTACAGGATAATACACACAGTGATGTCACAGTACAGATAATGCACTCAGTGATGTCACAGTACAGGATAATACACACAGTGATGTCACAGTACAGATAATACACTCAGTGATGTCACAGTACAGAGATAATACACTCAGTGATGTCACAGTACAGAGATAATACACACAGTGATGTCACAGTACAGTATAATACACACAGTGATGTCACAGTACAGGGATAATACACACAGTGATGTCACAGTACAGAGATAATACAGTGATGTCACAGTACAGGGATAATACACACAGTGATATCACAGTACAGGATAATACACACAGTGATGTCACTGTACAGAGATAATACACACAGTGATGTCACAGTACATGGATAATACACACAGTGATGTCACAGTACAGATAATACACACAGTGATGTCACAGTACAGGATAATACACACAGTGATGTCACAGTACAGGATAATACACACAGTGATGTCACAGTACAGATAATACACTCAGTGATGTCACAGTACAGGATAATACACACAGTGATGTCACAGTACAGATAATACACTCAGTTATGTCACAGTACAGAGATAATACACTCAGTGATGTCATAGTACACAACTAATATATTTAACCATCACAAACAACTTTTATTTTTTTAAGGTTTTCTATTTATGGGAAGTTGCTACATAGTCAGAGATTGTGTAGAAAAATGTGAGACCACTAATCCTAACTATTTGGGGGTAACATACCCAGTCTTCTGCTGCAGAGAGAACTTGTGCAACACCATGAACGAGACAACTAGTGCAGCCTATGGGCTAATGGAGACACATATGGGCTACTACACAGTCACTGTGACTATGTACTCCATCATCACTGCCCTCCGAGTCACATCATGATGGAAGGACATATGGACATAGTAGACTCAGAACATTCACCACAACCACCAGGAGGCGTCAGTCTTGTGTATGTGATTGGAGTGCTGAACCTGCCATAGTGACAGGCTGTGTGACTACTATGGGGCAGTCTCTGTGCTGGTCATCAGAGACCACTAGGGGGAGCTCAAGTGCAAAACTGTCTGTATTACACCCTATGCTATGAGCTCCCCCTAGCGGTGGCTGCAGGTAAATGGTATCAGGTTTGGTGCTGTATATAAATAAATAAATAAAGCTGCATTTTAATAATAGTGTAAGTACAAATTAATGAGCATCAGAGGAATAAAGAACTCTTGTATCTCTCAGTGGGGGAGGGGCAGCTCCATTTATATATACAGTGCCTTGCGAAAGTATTCGGCCCCCTTGAACTTTTCAACCTTTTGCCACATTTCAGGCTTCAAACATAAGGATATGAAATTTTAATTTTTTGGTGAAGAATCAACAACAAGTGGGACACAATCGTGAAGTGGAACGAAATTTATTGGATATTTTAAACTTTTGTAAAAAATAAAAAACTGAAAAGTGGGGCGTGCAATATTATTCGGCCCCCTTAAGTTAATACTTTGTAGCGCCCCCTTTTGCTGTGATTACAGCTGCAGTCGCTTGGGGGTTGTCTCTATCAGTTCTTGCCCATTCTTCCTTGGAAAACAGCTGGAGCTCAGTGAGGTTGGATGGAGAGCGTTTGTGAACAGCAGTTTTCAGCTCTTTCCACAGATTCTCGATTGGATTCAGGTCTGGACTGTGACTTGGCCATTCTAACACCTGGATACGTTTATTTGGGAACCATTCCATTGTAGATTTGGCTTTATGTTTGGGATCATTGTCTTGTTGGAAGATAAATCTCCGTCCCAGTCTCAGGTCTTTTGCAGACTCCAACAGGTTTTCTTCCAGAATGGTCCTGTATTTGGCTCCATCCATCTTCCCATCAATTTTAACCATCTTCCCTGTCCCTGCTGAAGAAAAGCAGGCCCAAACCATGATGCTGCCCCCACCATGTGTGACAGTGGGGATGGTGTGTTCAGGGGGATGAGCTGTGTTGCTTTTACGCCAAACATATCGTTTTGCATTGTGGCCAAAAAGTTGGATTTTGGTTCCATCTGAGCAGAGCACCTTCTTCCACATGTTTGGTGTCTCCCAGGTGGCTTTTTATGGATATCTTTGAGAAATGGCTTTCTTCTTGCCACTCTTCCATAAAGGCCAGATTTGTGCAGTGTACGACTGATTGTTGTCCTATGGACAGACTCTCCCACCTCAGCTGTAGATCTCTGCAGTTCATCCAGAGTGATCATGGGCCTCTTGGCTGCATCTCTGATCAGTCTTCTCCTTGTTTGAGATGAAAGTTTAGAGGGACGGCCGGGTCTTGGTAGATTTGCAGTGGTCTGATACTCCTTCCATTTCAATATGATCGCTTGCACAGTGCTCCTTGGGATGTTTAAAGTTTGGGAAATCTTTTTGTATCCAAATCCGGCTTTAAACTTCTCCACAACAGTATCAGGGACCTGCCTGGTGTGTTCCTTGGTCTTCATGATGCTCTCTGCGCTTTATACAGAACCCTGAGACTATCACAGAGCAGGTGCATTTATACGGAGACTTGTACACACAGGTGGATTATATTTATCATCATCAGTCATTTAGGACAACATTGGATCATTCAGAGATCCTCACTGAACTTCTGGACTGAGTTTGCTGCACTGAAAGTAAAGGGGCCGAATAATATTGCACGCCCCACTTTTCAGTTATTTATTTTTTACAAAAGTTTAAAATATCCAATAAATTTCGTTCCACTTCACGATTGTGTCCCACTTGTTTTTGATTCTTGACCAAAAAATGAAAATTTTATATCCTTATGTTTGAAGCCTGAAATGTGGCAAAAGGTTGAAAAGTTCAAGGGGGCCGAATACTTTTGCAAGGCACTGTACGTCTATAGGTACTGTATATATGTGAGTATGTGCGTAAGAAAATATCAGTGTGACAAAACAAGTCAGAAATAGTGAGCAAATTTTAGATAAAAAGGGAAAAATTATCAAAACATCAGATTGTTTTTCTCTGTTTGCTGTGCAGTTCGCAGAGAATACACCAAAAACCATCAGAGGTCAAGATATTAGGACATGTGAACACAGCCATAAGATAAACCGCTCGAGAGCCGCACTACAACAAAATAAAGGATGTTCACTATTTTGGCCACTGGATGGCGCGGCTGCTCTCTTCTTATATGATGTAAACTCTGTAACATTATTATATGAGATAACGGTATCCGGTATGTGACTAGATTCCCTGCTGAGGCCCTTAAAGAGAGGCTGTTCTAGATTTATACAGACTAATATTATATAATTTACACTGGTCACCCGGGACATGTCCACACTGGTCACCCGGGACACGTCCACACTGGTCACCCGGGACACGTCCACACTGGTCACCCGGGACACGTCCACACAGGTCACCCGGGACACGTCCACACTGGTCACCCGGGACACGTCCACACAGGTCACCCGGGACACGTCCACACTGGTCACCCGGGACACGTCCACACAGGTCACCCGGGACACGTCCACACAGGTCACCCGGGACACGTCCACACTGGTCACCCGGGACACGTCCACACTGGTCACCCGGGACACGTCCACACTGGTCACCCGGGACATGTCCACAAATATTCAATAAAATGGAGAAATAACCCCAGAATTGGGGCGCTCATCCAAGGATCGGATGCCAGATTTGGAGTCCGGATGGGATTTTTCTCCTAAAATGAGGAAACTTGTCAGAACACATTCAGACTCTGCAAAAAATGTTCTTGTCAAAGATAGATAAGAATTCAGAGCAGAATTGGAAGACGGCGAGTGCGGCCTGGGATATCTGGTAATACTGCGAGTCCTGAAATCCCGATTATTGCCATAGTCCCCCAAACTTCATGGCACACGCTCAGAGTCATTCCAGGAGGAAATGTGTTGAATTAGAATATTATCAGGACAGGCTGTATATATATATACACCCGGCTTACCACAGCGTTTAGGGAGAGCACTACAATAACCAGCCACACACGTACCCAGGAGGCCTCTGCCCCAGCAGCAGCCAGGCCCAGTACAGTATCTGAAGTACTACAAGTAGCAGCAGCCAGGCCCAGTACAGTATCTGGAGTACTACAAGTAGCAGCAGCAGCAGCCAGGCCCAGTACAGTATCTGGAGTACTACAAGTACCAGCAGCAGCAGCCAGGCCCAGTACAGTATCTGGAGTACTACAAGTAGCAGCAGCCAGGCCAAGTACAGTATCTGGAGTACTACAAGTAGCAGCAGCCAGGCCCAGTACAGTATCTGGAGTACTACAAGTAGCAGCAGCAGCAGCCAGGCCCAGTACAGTATCTGGAGTACTACAAGTAGCAGCAGCCAGGCCTAGTACAGTATCTGGAGAACTACAAGTAGCAGCAGCAGCAGCCAGGCCCAGTACAGAATCTGGAGAACTACAAGTACCAGCAGCCAGGCCTACTACAGTATCTGGAAGGTGATGAACCAGAAATTATACAGCTCGCAGTGCCAACCAGAGCCACAACAGGCAACTGACACCCACCAGCTACACCAGCAGGTACAGTCCTAGGAGCCCTGACAGTGTCATACACTATGTATTATAGATATATAGTCCTAGGAGCCCTGACAGTGTCATACACTATGTATTATAGATATATAGTCCTAGGAGCCCTGATAGTGTCATACACTATGTATTATAGATATATAGTACTAGGAGCCCTGACGGTGTCATACACTATGTATTATAGATATATAGTCCTAGGAGCCCTGACGGTGTCATACACTATGTATTATAGATATATAGTCCTAGGAGCCCTGACGGTGTCATACACTATGTATTATAGATATATAGTCCTAGGAGCCCTGACGGTGTCATACACTATGTATTATAGATATATAGTCCTAGGAGCCCTGACAGTGTCATACACTATGTGTTATAGATATATAGTCCTAGGAGTCCTGACAGTGTCGTACACTATGTAATATAGATATATAGTCCTAGGTGTCCTGACAGTGACATACACTATGTATTATAGATATATAGTCCTAGGAGCCCTGACGGTGTCATACACTATGTATTATAGATATATAGTCCTAGGAGTCCTGACAGTGTCATACACTATGTATTATAGATATATAGTCCTAGGAGCCCTGACAGTGTCATACACTATGTATTATAGATATATAGTCCTAGGAGTCCTGACAGTGTCATACACTATGTATTATAGATATATAGTCCTAGGAGTCCTGACAGTGTCATACACTATGTTTTATAGATATACAGTCCCAGGAGTCCTGACAGTGTCACACACTGTGTATTATAGATATATAGTCCTAGGAGCCCTGACGGTGTCATACACTATGTATTATAGATATATAGTCCTAGGAGCCCTGACAGTGTCATACACTATGTAATATAGATATATAGTCCTAGGAGTCCTGACAGTGTCATACACTATGTAATATAGATATATAGTCCTAGGAGTCCTGACAGTGTCATACACTATGTATTATAGATATAGAGTCCTAGGAGTCCTGACAGTGTCATACACTATGTTTTATAGATATACAGTCCCAGGAGTCCTGACAGTGTCACACACTGTGTATTATAGATATATAGTCCTAGGAGCCCTGACGGTGTCATACACTATGTATTATAGATATATAGTCCTAGGAGCCCTGACAGTGTCATACACTATGTATTATAGATATATAGTCCTAGGAGTCCTGACGGTGTCATACACTATGTATTATAGATATATAGTCCTAGGAGCCCTGACGGTGTCATACACTATGTATTATAGATATATAGTCCTAGGAGCCCTGACGGTGTCATACACTATGTATTATAGATATATAGTCCTAGGAGCCCTGACAGTGTCATACACTATGTATTATAGATATATAGTCCTAGGAGTCCTGACAGTGTCATACACTATGTATTATAGATATATAGTCCTAGGAGCCCTGACAGTGTCATACACTATGTTTTATAGATATACACACGTGGACAAAATTATTGGTCCCCTCCCTCGTTTAATGAAAGAAAAACCCCACAATGGTCACAGAAATAACTTGAATCTGACAGACTGGAATTTGCCAAACTCCATGTTGACAAGCCACAAAGCTTCTGGGAGAATGTCCTATGGAGAGATGAGACAAAAATCAAAATTTTTGGCAAGGCACATCAGCTCTATGTTCACAGACGGAAAAATGAAGCCTATCTTGAAAATAACACTGTCCCTACTGTGACACATGGAGGAGGCTCTGTTATGTTCTGGGGCTGCTTTGCTGCATCTGGCACAGGGTGTCTTGAATCTGTGCAGGGTACAATGAAATCTCAAGACTATCAAGGGATTCTAGAGAGAAATGTGCTGCCCAGTGTCAGAAAGCTTGGTCTCAGTCGCAGGTCATGGGTCTTGCAACAGGATAATGACCCAAAACACAGCTAAAAACCCCCAAGAATGGCTAAGAGGAAAACATTGGACTATTCTGAAGTGGCCTTCTATGAGCCCTGACCTAAATCCTATTGGAAGGAGCTGAAACATGGCGTCTGGAAAAGGCACCCTTCACACCCGAGACAACTGGAGCAGTTTGACAGATATAGAGGTGTAAAGTACAATTTCAAGTGTCAGATGGAGGGGTGAAATGTACGATGCCATGGTTTGTATACAGGTTATTGATGATATTATTATTATTATCATTATTATTGTTGTCATTAATGCTAATATTATTATTATTATTATTATGATAATATAGCTTCTGGTTATTTTATATGCCTTTATACTTCGTATCTTTCTCTTGCAGAGACTACAGATAATTTCCTCTTTTCTATCACATAGTATATACAATTTGATGTGTCGCTGTCATTTCAAAATATCTTCATAACTCTGAAGGTGAAAGGTAAAATATAAAAACCTTTATTCACCTAACACTGTAATTGAACTTTGCTAAGGAAATCCAGAAATTAGGCGGAATTTTTCATAGATTTGCATTTGGCATTTTCCAAAAAGTTTGCAGTTTGGGTGCGTTGCTGATTAGAAACTGACCTAGATTATAGCTCAGTCTACACCAGCTCTTTGTTGGAATAAGTTTGAGATTCTGACACGAGGAGGGCAGGCGATTCCCCTAAATTATTAAGAAGCAAGACAAGACAAGAATACAGTATAATGACAGTCTCCGTACTATAGGTTTCAGCATATAACTGAATGAGCCCCTCGTCATTGTCATTGTCATTGGATGGATAAAGTTTATCTCTGTGATACTTTATCTGGGATTGTCTCTTTCTTAACCAAAATTATATATATATGGAGAGAGTAGAAGGTGAGAGACGAGCCTCCCCGATCACACAGACCTGTATATATATATAGAGGACGAGCCTCCCCGATCACACAGACCTGTATATATAGAGGACGAGCCTCCCCGATCACACAGACCTGTATATATAGAGGACGAGCCTCCCCGATCACACAGACCTGTATATATAGAGGACGAGCCTCCCCGATCACACACACCTGTATATATAGAGGACGAGCCTCCCCGATCACACAGACCTGTATATATATATATATAGAGGACGAGCCTCCCCGATCACACAGACCTGTATATATAGAGGACGAGCCTCCCCGATCACACAGACCTGTATATATAGAGGACGAGCCTCCCCGATCACACACACCTGTATATATAGAGGACGAGCCTCCCCGATCACACAGACCTGTATATATATATATATATAGAGGACGAGCCTCCCCGATCACACAGACCTGTATATATATATATATATATATATATATATATATATATATAGAGGACGAGCCTCCCCGATCACACACACCTGTATATATATATATAGAGGACGAGCCTCCCCGATCACACAGACCTGTATATATATATATATATATATATATATATATATATATAAATATATATATAGAGGACGAGCCTCCCTGATCACACAGACCTGTATATATAGAGGACGAGCCTCCCCGATCACACAGACCTGTATATATATATAGAGGACGAGCCTCCCCGATCACACACACCTGTATATATATAGAGGACGAGCCTCCCCGATCACACACACCTGTATATATAGAGGACGAGCCTCCCCGATCACACAGACCTGTATATATATATAGAGGACGAGCCTCCCCGATCACACACACCTGTATATATATAGAGGACGAGCCTCCCCGATCACACAGACCTGTATATATATATATATATATATATATATATATATATATATATAGAGGACGAGCCTCCCCGATCACACAGACCTGTATATATAGAGGACGAGCCTCCCCGATCACACAGACCTGTATATATAGAGGACGAGCCTCCCCGATCACACAGACCTGTATATATAGAGGACGAGCCTCCCCGATCACACACACCTGTATATATATATATAGAGGACGAGCCTCCCCGGTCACACAGACCTGTATATATATATATATATATATATATATATATATATATATAGAGGACGAGCCTCCCCGATCACACAGACCTGTATATATATAGAGGACGAGCCTCCCCGATCACACAGACCTGTATATATATATATATAGAGGACGAGCCTCCCCGATCACACAGACCTGTATATATATATATATATAGAGGACGAGCCTCCCCGATCACACACACCTGTATATATATAGAGGACGAGCCTCCCCGATCACACAGACCTGTATATATATATATAGAGGACGAGCCTCCCCGATCACACAGACCTGTATATATAGAGGACGAGCCTCCCCGATCACACACACCTGTATATATATATAGAGGACGAGCCTCCCCGATCACACACACCTGTATATATATAGAGGACGAGCCTCCCCGATCACACACACCTGTATATATATATAGAGGACGAGCCTCCCCGATCACACACACCTGTATATATAGAGGACGAGCCTCCCCCGATCACACACACCTGTATATATAGAGGACGAGCCTCCCCGATCACACAGACCTGTATATATAGAGGACGAGCCTCCCCGATCACAAAGACCTGTATATATATATATATATATATATATATATAGAGGACGAGCCTCCCCGATCACACACACCTGTATATATATATATATAGAGGACGAGCCTCCCCAATCACTCAGACCTGTATATATAGAGGACGAGCCTCCCCGATCACACAGACCTGTATATATATATATAGAGGACGAGCCTCCCCGATCACACAGATCTGTATATATAGAGGACGAGCCTCCCCGATCACACAGACCTGTATATATATATATATATATATATAGAGGACGAGCCTCCCCGATCACACAGACCTGTATATATAGAGGACGAGCCTCCCCGATCACACAGACCTGTTATATATATATATAGAGGACGAGCCTCCCCGATCACACACACCTGTATATATATATATAGAGGACGAGCCTCCCCGATCACACAGACCTGTATATATATATATATATATATATATATATATATATAGAGGACGAGCCTCCCCGATCACACACACCTGTATATATATATAGAGGACGAGCGTCCCCGATCACACACACCTGTATATATAGAGGACGAGCCTCCCCGATCACACACACCTGTATATATAGAGGACGAGCCTCCCCGATCACACAGACCTGTATATATAGAGGACGAGCCTCCCCGATCACACAGACCTGTATATATAGAGGACGAGCCTCCCCGATCACACAGACATGTATATATAGAGGACGAGCCTCCCCGATCACACAGACCTTATATATATATATATATATATATATATATATATATATATATAGAGGACGAGCCTCCCTGATCACACACACCTGTATATATAGAGGACGAGCCTCACCGATCTCACAGACCTGTATATATAGAGGACGAGCCTCCCCGATCACACACACCTGTATATATAGAGGACGAGCCTCCCCGATCACAGCGCATACCATGGCAGCGTACACAAGTCTCCTCCTGGTCATCGCCCTCTGGCTCCTGGGAAGCCCACTGGACCCAGTGCAGGTGGTGGGTGACAGAAGGATACTGTCCGTGGTGAGCTCCATGCAGAAGAAGTCCCATCCCATGCATGAGACTGTGATCGCGCTGAGCAGTACTGTCAGTGACCGACTGCTCCACCCTAGGTGTGAGAAGGAGCGCTATTGGAAGTCTTTCCTCCCCACCGCGGTTAGGCTGTACAACCAACACCGACCTAAGCGGAGATCATTACACACAGAGAACTGAAATATCTCTCTGCCTGTTAAATCCCCCCCCCCCCTCCTCTGCTACGTCCTATCTGTCTGTCTGCTATTAATGTAATGCCTCTCACCTTGGAACATTCCTGTACATGTTGTATTTGTATTTGTATCTGCTTATCTTTGCTGCTGTAACACACTGAATTTCCCCATTGTGGGACTATTAAAGGACTATTATTATTATTATTATTATTATTATTATTATTATTAAGGATTTCATTCAATTGTAAAGACTATTTTACAATTAACGGACATTATTTAACAGTGACGAGCCGGTCCAGTCGATGTTTTTCCTGTTTTTTCTCATTCCTTCTACTTGCAAGAGGGGGAAGAGATAGTATTTTGCACGTTTTATAAGTTTCAAGCTTCAGGAAATTTTGAAAATTACCTAGATGAATGAGATACGCTTACAGCTGAAAGTTGCACGTGTTACAGTAACCTCTACAGACAGAAGCCTGTGTGAGGAGAGCTTGTGAGGAACTGAAGAATTTTTGACAAGCAATAAAGGAGGACTACAGGTGCCAGACGTACTGAGACATACTGATGAAAGGAACCAGTTGTTCCAAGGAGAAGCTACAAGTTACAAGGTGACGGTTTTCTACGGTTGTAAGTAAAAATTTTACATGTAATTATGGAAATTATACAGTCGTTGTCTAAAAAGTGTAACTTAGAGTTTAAGTTTGTGTCTAGTGAAAGGTTACAGAATATATGGAAGAACTTGTATGCACAGTGTGCACAAGCAAATTCTATCATAGAAACTAAGAAATCATTGTGTGTTCTAAAAGAGAAAGAGAAGTTAAGGAATATTATGCATATGGTTAATGTATTTCATAATATTATTTCAGAGAAAGAAGTCTGCAATGTAATTTCTGTTACTACACAAGAGACAGCTGTTCAAACAGATTCTCAGGAATCTCAGCACATTGACATGAAGTGTCACGTGGCTGTAATGGGCATAGATAGCTCATCACAGGCTAGTGAGCAAATGGAGCCTGTAATTACTCAGGATGACCATAGCACAGACGCAGATATGTCAGTATATAAGGAATTACAAATTAAAGAAACTAAGCTGAAAATAAAGTTACAGAAACATTTGACCAATCTGAGTAAGGACATTCCCACATATGATGTAAATATCCATGTGTGTAGAAACTCAGAAATTTTTGAAAGTTATGCAGGTAAATATGATTTATCTACGGAGCAGAAAAATCTCTTGTTTAGAATTTGGCTTCCTGCAAATTTTGCAAGATGTCTATCAGCAAAGATGTCTTATGACAATGAGTCAAATTAATGGTTACAGGACAGTGATGTAGACCGATTAAAGAAATTAATTTGGTGTACTACAGGTGACAGCATGCCAACATCTGAAATTCTGAATGACATAAAGATTGGCAGAGCTGAATCTACATATTCAGTTATGTCTAGATTTGAGAGGACATATAAAGCTGTTGTTAGAAAAGTCAACTCTCAAACGATGGTGAGAACTTTTGTGAAGAAATTCAGATTTTTGGATCCGGTCACTCTTGCTATTGCATCAGATAAAAAGTCTTTATTTGAAGCTGCTAGTTTACTGGACATGGCCAGAAGACATCAGAGACAGATGACAAATGTAAAACAAACAGGGACAAATCAAAGAATAAAACCACCTGAAAGAAATTTGTCAAATCAGATTACAGTGTCACCTATTTATAGAAAGAAAAGTGAGGAAATCTATAAGAAATGTAGGAAATTACACATTGTATATAAGCCATATGTCATGAAAGAAGTTCCATTCATAAAAATCCCATTATCAGTTGTAAATAAGCAAATGTCAAACTCTCAGCCAGTCAAAGCTATAGATAGAGTCAGTCACCTAGGAAAGAATGTACAAGATAGCGTTCCTGACAGAGTAACAGCTGTTCCCAAAATGTTAGACTGTCATAGCAACCCATCTTTGACATCTGATCTATTCCTTATCAGAAAAATGTCAGAAAGCTTAGAATATCTAAATGACAGAACATTACTCAACCTATTGGTGGATGTTATTGACAGAAGGGTCATGGGTCGAACTTAAAAATATTGCTATATTAATGACTATAATGTCTATTGGTATCATTTACTATTCAGGCTGTAGAAAGATCTTTTATATAAGGAGAAATTAAAATGATCAGGTATAATTCAGATAGTTATGTGGTGATGTTTATAAAATAGTCCTGATTATGATATTGATAGCAATGCTGTATGTATGAATCATATTATAATATATATATTTACATGAGTGTAAAGTAAAGGTAACTTGATCTTACTCTGTTAAATGGTGATATATATATTTTGCTCACATCCCACTCTAGATATAGAGAATGGGCAAAACAAAGTATATAATATGATCATATAGTATTAGAAGTCAAAAAAGTAAACTTTTCCATTGGTTAAAATTGTTAGCATATCAATTTGATTTTTTGCTAAAATTTTATCTATTGTTTCTCCTTAGATATTACATATGTGAAAAAGCAACAGTTGAATCACTCATCAATTTTTCATTATAGGCCAATATATGCATGAGTTATCTAACAATTAATTTGATAAACAGATTAATATGGTGTGACTAATAGCAATGCATATTTAAAGGAAAATAAGACATAACTTACAATTATGCATGTAGTTTTTCCTGTGTGTAAGTGCAAGCAATTCTGAAAGCATCAGCAGTGTGACTTAGTGTGGTCAGTTGATTGACAAGGAACAAATGGTGACGTGATCCTGTTGGGTCCATTGTAAGTGTAGTGTAAGTGTCAATGTCATGTATTTATGTTAACTGCAGTTCTGTGATGTTAGAGATAGGCTTAAGAAAAACCAGGATGCATCCAAGGAAAAAGTATAACACATCTGAAGACGTCTATATTTATTTTTTGTCCTATGTGATCCATTATATTGAATGTACATTGGGAAATAGCAGATATATTTGAGATACATCAAAAGGAAACTCATATGTTCTTAAAGCTACAGAAGCACACACGAGGTTTGAGTGTAAGTGACAGCTGCTAAGAAATGTAAGACATGTACATCGTAGTTCATGAATATTTAGATAGTCAAAGAATTTTGACAAAGATAATACAGATAGCTTTCCAATATATTTGGTTAAAATGACAAAGGTTTATTGGGGTAATTTTATCAAGGAATGATAAATATATTATTCATAGTGTGTAAAGCTGGATATGATCTATAACAAGGATTGTCTCATTGTATCACTGGTTATGTAATCTTACAAAGGTACACATACACTTATATATATTAATCACCTACAAACATTGGGAAAATATAATTGTTTTATATGTAAATGAGATAAGCTAATCCTCTTCATGAAAGGACAATTAATATTAAGATCAAAGAGAAGTTATATCAAGAGATATATACTTTGTTTATTTTGCAAACTTCTGATTATAGAATGTGACATATTTTGGAATATTTATGTTTTATAATACCTATTTCATATGTTGTTTAATGTGTTTACATATATACAATCATTACACAAAAATATATACATTTAATTAGGTAAAGGATGTATAGTTTAAATTTGATTCTGAGCAGAGCCAAAAGTTGGTCACATTTTACAAGTGTCAGTTATACTATTCTCGGAGTGATGGTATTTAAAAGGTTAAAGGTCACAGTTTTATGTGAAGAGCCAGTTGTTAAAAAAGGACAAAGCAACTGTAAGATGTGGGATTCATATATCTTTTGACTAAATGAATAAAGTTGAATATCGTGTTTTAAATAAAGAGCACAATAATATTTAGCAATGCTGAATATAAATGTATTTCTTTATTAAAAAGGATAGTAAAGTGATTGTACTTTAAAAAATATGATTAAGTATGATAACACATTCATATTGGAACATATTGATGTTTATTATATTTATGCTAAGTTATGATCAAAGAATAAATATTGTGATTCTCTATAAAATGGTAATTAATAATGAGATCACATTATGTTTCAAATTATGTTGCAATTTGTCATCACAAGTGAACTAAGGTATATATATGTTGATATATATAGCGTAGCTTATATATATATATATATATATATATATATATATATATATATATATATGTATTATTGTATCCAAAGGAGTATTGTGTGATCATTTGATAAAATATGAATATCAATAATTGTTATTATCATATTAATATTTGGCATATAAAGATAATTATTATGAAATGATATGGTACACTGTGATATTATTATGGTAGTAAATCACCAAGTTTTGGGTGAGTATTAGGCATAGGGAAATTTATCTTCAATCAAGTCCAAGATTATGATAAAGTTTGATATCAAATATTAATAAAAGACTTTGACAGTTACAAGAAGAAAAAGATGTACAGAAAGAAACAACTTAAAGGTATGAAAGCTATACACGTAAGCTTATGCCAAGGACTGTGTTCATAATTTAACAGTTACTGATGAAAATTATTACTGGAGTTTGGAAACATTGATGATGATTGGACTGAGTTATAAAGATTGTTCTTCATCAACATTCTTATGGAGTCCCATCAACTGCAAAACTTCAAGGAAAGTTGCTTGGTAAGCAAAAGGGTAATGGATAACGAACCCTACTACATATATTCTTTATATGAGACTGTTAATATTAAATGAGCTGAAGTGAATAAGCAGCAGAAATGTGTGTCAAAATGAACACTTTGCAGTGCTGCCTCAGAAGTGTCAAAGTGCTCCACAACTGACAAGTGGTCAAGGTGAAGAAGAATGTCACTACAGTCTGTGTCTCCTGACAAGTTATCATAAGGAATACATACTTAATATATGGACTGTGTTGCTATATCAATATCTTCATAATATGAACTTTATTGGACAATGTGATAATATCTGCACAACATGACGGAAATCTATAAACTAAAGGACTTTAAGTTAACAAAGTCAAAACCTTCAACAACAACATTTGTGCTAAACCTTCTATTATGACAGAAGAAGATGACCAGAAGAAGATGATGAAAGACGACTAGAAGTCTAGTTTAGTTAGTATATCAAATCATTTTCCTATTTGATCACGGTTTACCATAACATTTATTAATGTCATAATTTATTGCAATTTGATTAAGTTATTGTTATATGGACAATTAATTTATTTATGAAAATTAAGTTCCAGTATTCAAAAAGAGGAAAGAAGATGTAGTCTAATGAATATTGTCTAATGAATATTGTCTAATGATATGTATCTTGAGGGTTCAAACAGATGTATATCACCCTCAAGAGGGGGAAATGTTAAATATTATTAGAGTGCAATATTCCTGACCTTTTAGTGTTCAGTCTATTCTGCAGACAAAACTGTTGTATCTTATGGTGCATGGGTGTGGATAGGGTATACTATTCTAGTATTGTCCAAATACAGTAGTAGAAAGTATAAGGATGGTGGGAAACACCCCCTCTCATGGATATAAATGATTGACAGACACACATGTCTGGGGCTATGTCTCTGGCTCTGGGGGTCTCTCTCTTTCGGTGTCTCTTCCGACCTGTCTGACTTCCTCTGACACCTTGCAAGGATGGCAGAATTGTCCTACAGAAGACCAACACACATTGATGAATAAGCATGAGCCAAGATGTCTGCAAGAGAACCATCTTGAAGAAACCTAACTTCTCCTATGATGTAAGACTGACTGATATTTCTGTTATGCTGGAAGGTTTCCATGTATCTGTTTTTCCATGAAGACTTCAATAAACCTCCATGTTTTTATAAGAAGCTGAGTCCTCCAATAATGTTACCTTATGGGTCAACACGTGAGTAAGGATTTCATTCAATTGTAAAGACTATTTTACAATTAACGGACATTATTTTACAGTCATGTGAATAGAGTCTTATACAAAAATAGGGATTAAAATTGAAATTGTGCCAATAAAGTAAACTTTTTAAATTTCACTTCTGTTTTGATTTAATTCTTGTGAATTGCCTAAAGGGTTAAGCTTTCAGAACCTTCCTAATCGCTGTTTTATAATAATCAAAATTTTTTGGATAAGCAAGAAGATTCCGAAATTATTGCTACATCAAGTGACTAGTTATGGAAGTGCCGCCGTAGCGCCCGCTATCAGGGTGTTGGCCCACCCAGCCCCCATTGCCATTACCTGTCGGATTATTCCAGTAGATAACAGCTGATTTTCACTTATCCATCCCTGCCATCACTGCTTCGGTCTCCAGGGGGCGCCTCACATTACGTCCTGACGCTGAACAACATCCAGATGTTACATCCTGAGGTTGCTCAATGTTGGGTCATAAAATGCTGTGAAAGGCTGAAGACGAAGCAGAAGAGGCCGTGAGGCAGGAGCGGGAATGGGAAGTGAATATCGGCCATTACCTACAGGAAAATCCAATAGTGGCCTAAAGTCACTGTATGGGATCAGTAAGGAGGGTAATTATTGTGTGGGGGCAGTAAAGAACTCAATATACTCTGTAAAAGGGATATTATAGTGTGTGGGGGCCAGTATAGGAGGAAATATACTGCCCCATATAAGCCCCATAATGGTGTGTAATTTCTCATTTTTTGGTCGGGTGGAGTAAACAGAAGTTTGCTGTGGGGCCCAGCCTGGTCATAGACCAGTCTCAATAGCTATAATGCCATGTAAAGCCTTCAGAAGGCTCCCGGCTGTCAATGACAAGATGGCTCCCACATTCTCACAGCACGGGAGCTGTCCTGCAACAATAAAGGTACGGGGCCATTTTATTTTTACTTTGGGAGGGGGTCTTGGCTTGCAGTGCCCTGGATCAGAGTGAGTGAAACCGCTGCAAAATCTACAACAAAAAACACTTTGTTTCCACCACATGGGGCCTCAGCCTTAAGACTGGTTCTCCAGGCACCTAAATAGCAAACATGGCCATTCTCCTGATTCATCCTCCTGGTTTTTCCTGCCTTGGAAGTTTATCATGGATTCTGGTTTGTTTTCAGATTGTGGAGCGCTTATTTCTTAGGGTTAGGATTAAGGGAGATTAGTTTGTTTTTTTTTATCTTTGAAGTATACTGTGGGGGTCACTGAAGATAGACATGAAACTGTAGGGGAAACTCGGAGAGGGACATTATAATATAATATCTTAGGGGCCTCTGGGGGAACAGGTTAATATCTGAGGGGACACTGAGGGGGAGGGGAAGGGTAATGTGTGATGGGCCACTGAGGGGCATTATATTGTATGGGGCCACTAGGGATGCCTTAAACAGTGTGAGGTTCCCTAAGAGACATTATACTTTCTGGGGGCCACTAAGAGGGCATTATAAATTTGTGCATGTCGGATTTTCTAAGTGGTCATGATGGCGCGCCAACCTATGAAACCTATGCACTGAGCCCACCAATGTGTTTAAACAGCCCTGCCCACACAGTATTATTGGTACATTCACCTGCACATTTATTACATTGTGGTCACATCAGCGCTCAAGACATGGCCATGCCCTTTAAAGATAAAATTGACAACATCCATCAGGAGATAATCCAATCTCCAAGCGGCATCAGTCCCCTTCCCTCCCTCCTTCCCTCCCTTGCTCCTCATTGTGAACTCTCATTATTTGACCCAGTAACAGAAGAAGAAGTCTCCCAGCTCCTTTCTTCTTCTCGCCCCACTACTTGCACAAGTGACCCTATCCCGTCACACCACCTCCGGTCTCTGTCCCCTAATGTTACAACTCACCTTACTAAAATTTTAACCTCTCTCTTTCTTCTGGAATCTTCCTGTTAGGGTCTTGCCAGACGTAGCAATACCCTCACACTACTGCAGGGGTCTGGGAGGAAGGACAGAGACAAGTGAGCCCTAATCTCACCCCAGCCACTGTCCCTTCCTATTGCCTCAGTTACCCTAAATGGTAAAAGGACAACCTGAAGACGAGCCCTATACTGGGTAAGTGACACACAGAACACAGACAGAACAAACGACAAAAAGGGAGAGAGTACACCTCTTTTAAAAAAACCCAAAGGGATCAAAAATCCAGATTTTTAAACCCCACATACTCAATTATAAACACTTTATAAACTAATGTATAGAGTCCTAAAACAAAGTGTAACTTATTTATCTTCCTTTTTTAATAGAAAACAGGCTGCAACATTCTCCCTAGTAACCCTCGAACTGACCTGTTACTATGGAACAGGTCAGTGCACATGCTGGGTCTCCTCAGACCCCAGAGTATAATAATCGGGGGCCCAGGGAAGGTGATTAAAAATAACAAACAGTTATACTCACCTTGCCTTACCTTTCCTTGGCATCCTCGCTCCATCCTGTCGTCTTCAGCGTCTTCAGGCCCTTTTCCGACGTCTTCTGCTGAGGCCTGTGATTGGGCCTCAGCGGTCACATGGCGGTGCACTGACGTCATTACGCGGCCGCGCCCCATGTGACCGCTGGGGCCTAATCACAGGCCTCAGTCACAAGACGGAGGAGCGCCGGAGAGAACGCTGTGCCCAGGAGAGGTGAGAATATGTGTTTATTATTTTCAGTCACCTCCCCTGGCCTGCAATATGCCAGGGCCCCCTTCCAATAACAGTATGCATAGCGGTCGGGGAACCAGGCTTTCCCTGACCGCTATCATAGTGATCCGGGGCCCCGCCATCTCTAGCTGGCCACGGGCACCATACCCCGCCGAGCCCGGTCGTGGTCGCACCCCCTGTGACCGCGATCATTACGCCACTGGTCCGGGGCCCGATGACATGAAGACTAATAGTCGGGGTTCGGGGCCCATCGGTGTATTCACCGGTTCCCTTGTGGGCCAGTCCGACCCTGCTCGAGCCCCACACTGAGGTCCAGTCACTAAGCTAGCAACTACTGATGTCCATAAACCACTTACTACGATTGGTTTAGTTTCACCCCAGAGTGTTCTCACACCACATCCTCATGAGATTCCACTTGCGCTTGTGCGCTTTATGTATATGCAGTAATGGAGTCTAAGACTTCACTCACTTAAAATGCAATGAATATTGTGCATGGGCCTACTAGTGTCCTATAAAGTCTACAAATTGCTGTATGGCGCATGCACTATGTCTACTCTGACATGCGCTGTAAGGACATCATCTCAAAGTCTGGATATATACCCAATACATCTGTGTGAAAATGCCAGATCGCGCATGCACTTTAGATCCATCATTCCAGAGTCAAAGTCTTAATATGTGCCTAACGCGCCTATGTAGGGCAATCATACGTGTGCTTCAGGTCTGCAATAACAGAGGCTAAATCCACCATTATTCATAATAGGGCATCCTATACACCACATATATCATTATATAGCTTTGTGAATATTAACTCTTCCTATTATCTCACTGAGATCATAAATGTGTATAAACTATATTTAAAGTGATCACAAAAAAAGGAGCAAGAAAGGAGGCGTTCACCAAAGCATATCCTAAAAATAGGCTTTATTCAATGTGTCCAAGTAAAAACATCAGTGGGCGATGCAGGAGCGGGGATATGCATAGAAGGCCAGAAGGCAACCACCGTCTCGCGCCTACTTAATAGTACAGGTTAATATATGAAACTATCTAATTAAAGAAATCAGTTTTCTTCTCCACTTTTCGGACAGTTACTTTCTGCATATTAGTCTGTGAAGAGGGGAGGAGATTACAAAGGACGCTCAGATAATCGCTGCTGTTACACGGCTATTCTTTAGTTTTTTAACACTGCTGGGTTGTAGATAATAGGCTGAGAGAGCTCCAAATTAGACAATAATTCAGTTAACCAGACGGAAGGACAATCCTTCTCCACCCCTCCCTGCTCCATAGAGCTCTATGCGTGGGGCTGAATACGGATGGATATAATGTAAAGAAGCAGTGAGACTGAAGATAAGGAGCGTTAGAACAGCTTAATACGTGGAGAAGGAAATAGAAATCTTTAATAAGATCTATTACAAAGTTTCTCATTCCTCAGACCAAACTGACAATCATACGGCTCTGAAACGCGTTACCACAATTGTCTGATTTTTGCAACAATAAAAGAACTTTGAAATGTCTTTGGTGCTTTTGCATCTATTTTTTGCATTTTTTGCATATTGGCAACATTGTATCTTTTCCTGTAGACAATACCATCTCCACATCCACTATGATAAACCTTGGGAGGGAGAGCAGATATGTTTTCTGAGGGGGTAATCCACATCAATCTGCTTCTATAGGAAATTCTTTGGTCTTTTTAACGGACAAAGGAACA
Organism: Leptodactylus fallax; assembly: GCA_947044405.1. Classification (NCBI taxonomy): domain Eukaryota; kingdom Metazoa; phylum Chordata; class Amphibia; order Anura; family Leptodactylidae; genus Leptodactylus; species Leptodactylus fallax. The sequence goes on from CAMRHE010001093.1 coordinate 37,374, forward strand.
ACTACCGACCCGGCAGCACCCTATAGAGACGTGTATGTAAAGCCTGTAAGTTGTGTCTATTACACAACAATATAAAGTAATCATCGACCCGCAAACGAGTATTCTTCATTTGTTATTTGTCTCTTGATTCATTTAAGGTACCACACAAGGGAGCGACTCTCGTCATTTATTATTTTTTCCGCTATGGATAGATTCCAGGTAAGTATTAAAATGGATGCCCTATAATAATTACATATCATTAAATGGGTAAATTCCAGGTAAGTATAAAAAGGTATGTCATATGCTAATTATGGAGGAAGGGGGAGGGGATATGCTGCTGAATAAATAATTCTTATGTAACCATAGGTGGAATTCAATTGTAGATGCAACCACCATATTATTAATACTTATATATCATTAATGTTCTCAAGCAAGTTTATTTCAGAGCACCATGGGATTAATATAATACTGGATAGAGAACCATGTGATTAATATAAAAATGTACAGCACCATGGGATTAATATAATAATGTAGAGCACCATGGGATTAATATAATAATGTAGAGCACCATGGGATTAATATAATAATGTAGAGCACCATGGAATTAATATAATAATGTAGAGCACCATGGGATTAATATAATAATGTAGAGCACCATGGAATTAATATAATAATGTACAGCACCATGGAATTAATATAATTATGTACAGCACCATGGGATTAATATAATAATGTACAGCACCATGGGATTAATATAATAATGTACAGCACCATGGAATTAATATAATAATGTACAGCACCATGGGATTAATATAATAATGTACAGCACCATGGTATTAATATAATAATGTACAGCACCATGGGATTAATATAATAATGTACAGCACCATGGGATTAATATAATAATGTACAGCACCATGGGATTAATATAATAATGAACAGAGCACCATGGAATTAATATAATAATGTACAGCACCATGGGATTGATATAATAATGTACAGAACACCATGGGATTAATATAATAATGTACAGCACCATGGAATTAATATAATAATGTACAGAGCACCATGGGATTAATATAATAATGTACAGAGCACCATGGAATTAATATAATAATGTACAGAGCACCATGGGATTAATATAATAATGTACAGAGCACCATGGGATTAATATAATAATGTAGAGCACCATGTGATTAATATAATAATGTAGAGCACCATGTGATTAATATAATAATGTAGAACACCATGGGATTAATATAATAATGTACAGCACCATGGAATTAATATAATAATGTACAGCACCATGGGATTAATATAATAATGTACATCACCATGGAATAATATAATAATGTACAGCACCATGGGACTAATATAATAATGTACAGCACCATGGGATTAATATAATAATGTAGAGCACCATGTGATTAATATAATAATATAGAGCACCATGTGATTAATATAATAATGTACAGCACCATGGAATTACTATAATAATGTACAGAGCACCATGGGATTAATATAATAATGTACAGAGCACCATGGGATTAATATAATAATGTACAACACCATGGTATTAATATAATAATGTGCAGACCTCAATGGAAATAATATAATATAATAATGTACAGAGCACCATGGGATTAATATAATAATATAGAGCGCCATGTGATTAATATAATAATGTAGAGCACCATGTGATTAATATAATAATGTACAGCACCATGGAATTAATATACAGTCATATGAAAAAGTTTGGGCACCCCTATTAATCTTAATCATTTTTAGTTCTAAATATTTGGGTGTTTGCAACAGCCATTTCAATTTGATATATCTAATATCTGATGGACACAGTAATATTTCAGGATTGAAATGAGGTTTATTGTACAAACAGAAAATGTGCAATATGCATTAAACCAAAATTTGACCTGTGCAAAAATTTGGGTACCCTTATCATTTTATTGATTTGAATACTCCTAACTACTTTTTACTGACTTACTGAAGCACAAAATTGGTTTTGTAACCTCACTGAACTTTGAACTTCATAGCCAGGTGTATCCAATCATGAGAAAAGGTATTTAAGGTGGCCAATTGCAAGTTGTTCTCCTATTTGAATCTCCTCTGAAGAGTGGCATCATGGGCTCCTCAAAACAACTCTCAAATGATCTGAAAACAAAGATTGTTCAACATAGTTGTTCAGGGGAAGGATACAAAAAGTTGTCTCAGAGATTTAACCTGTCAGTTTCCACTGTGAGGAACATAGTAAGGAAATGGAAGACCACAGGGACAGTTCTTGTTAAGTCCAGAAGTGGCAGGCCAAGAAAAATATCAGAAAGGCAGAGAAGAAGAATGGTGAGAACAGTCAAGGACAATCCACAGACCACCTCCAAAGAGCTGCAGCATCATCTTGCTGCAGATGGTGTCACTGTGCATCGGTCAACAATACAGCACACTTTGCACAAGGAGAAGCTGTATGGGAGAGTGATGCGAAAGAAGCCGTTTCTGAAAGCACGCCACAAACAGAGTCACCTGAGGTATGCAAAAGCACATTTGGACAAGCCAGCTTCATTTTGGAAGAAGGTCCTGTGGACTGATGAAACAAAGATTGAGTTGTTTGGTCATACAAAAAGGCGTTATGCATGGCGTCAAAAAAACACAGCATTCCAAGAAAAACACTTGCTACCCACTGTAAAATTTGGTGGAGGTTCCATCATGCTTTGGGGCTGTGTGGCCAATGCCGGCACCGGGAATCTTGTTAAAGTTGAGGGTCGCATGGATTCAACTCAGTATCAGCAGATTCTTGAGAATAATGTACAAGAATCAGTGACGAATTTGAAGTTACGTCGGGGATGGATATTTCAGCAAGACAATGATCCAAAACACAGCTCCAAATCTACTCAGGCATTCATGCAGAGGAACAATTACAATGTTCTGGAATGGCCATCCCAGTCCCCAGACCTGAATATCATTGAACATCTGTGGGATAATTTGAAGCGGGCTGTCCATGCTCGGCGACCATCAAACTTAACTGAACTGGAATTGTTTTGTAAAGAGGAATGGTCAAAAATACCTTCATCCAGGATCCAGGAACTGATTAAAAGCTGCAGGAAGCGACTAGAGGCTGTTATTTTTGCAAAAGGAGGATCTACTAAATATTAATGTCACTTTTCTGTTGACGTGCCCATACTTTTGCACCGGTCAAATTTTGGTTTAATGCATATTGCACATTTTCTGTTAGTACAATAAACCTCATTTCAATCCTGAAATATTACTGTGTCCATCAGTTATTAGATATATCAAATTGAAATGGCTGTTGCAAACACCCAAATATTTAGAACTAAAAATTATTAAGATTAATAGGGGTGCCCAAACTTTTTCATATGACTGTAATAATGTACAGCACCATGGGATTAATATAATAATGTACAGAGCACCATGGAATTAATATAATAATGTACAGCACCATGGGATTAATATAATAATGTACAGCACCATGGGATTAATATAATAATGTACAGCACCATGGGATTAATATAATAATGTACAGAGCACCATGGAATTAATATAATAATGTACAGCACCATGGGATTAATATAATAATGTACAGCACCATGGAATTAATATAATAATGTACAGAGCACCATGGGATTAATATAATAATGTAGAGCACCATGTGATTAATATAATAATGTACAGCACCATGTGATTAATATAATAATGTACAGAGCACCATGGGATTAATATAATAATGTAGAGCACCATGGTATTAATATAATAATGTACAGCACCATGGTATTAATATAATAATGTACAGCACCATGGGATTAATATAATAATGTACAGCACCATGGGATTAATATAATAATGTACAGAGCACCATGGAATTAATATAATAATGTACAGCACCATGGAATTAATATAATAATGTACAGAGCACCATGGGATTAATATAATAATGTACAGCACCATGGGATTAATATAATAATGTACAGAACACCATGGGATTAATATAATAATGTACAGCACCATGGAATTAATATAATAATGTACAGAGCACCATGGGATTAATATAATAATGTAGAGCATCATGTGATTAATATAATAATGTAGAGCACCATGTGATTAATATAATAATGTACAGCACCATGGGATTAATATAATAATGTATAGAGCACCATGGGATTAATATAATAATGCACAACACCATGGTATTAATATAATAATGTGCAGACCTCAATGGAAATAATATAATATAATAATGTACAGAGCACCATGGGATTAATATAATAATATAGAGCACCATGGGATTAATATAATAATGTAGAGCACCATATGATTAATATAATAATGTACAGAGCACCATGGGATTAATATAGTAATATACAGCACCATGAGATTAATATAATAATGTACAGAGCACCATGGGATTAATATAATAATGTACAGAGCACCATGGGATTAATATAATAATGTACAGCACCATGGAATTAATATAATAATGTACAGAGCACCATGGGATTAATATAATAATATACAGCACCATGAGATTAATATAATAATGTACAGAGCACCATGGGATTAATATAATAATGTACAGAGCACCATGGGATTAATATAATAATGTACAACACCATGGTATTAATATAATAATATGCAGACCTCAATGGAAATAATATAATATAATATAATAATGTACAGAGCACCATGGTATTAATATAATACTGGATAGAGCACCATGTGATTAATATAATAATGTACATCACCATGGGATTAATATAATAATGTAGAGCACCATGGAATTAATATAATAATGTACAGAGCACCATGTGATTAATATAATAATGTACAGGGCACCATGTGATTAATATAATACTGGATAGAGTACCACGGGATTAATGTAATAATGTAGAGCGCCATGTGATTAATATAATAATGTACAGAGCACCATGGTATTAATATAATAATGTACATCACCATGGGATTAATATAATAATGTAGAGCACCATGTGATTAATATAATACTGGATAGAGCACCATGGGATTAATATAATAATGTACAGAGCACCATGGAATTAATATAATAATGTACAGAGCACCATGTGATTAATATAATAATGTACAGAGCACCATGTGATTAATATAATACTGGATAGAGTACCATGGGATTAATGTAATAATGTAGAGCGCCATGGTATTAATATAATAATGTACAGAGCACCGTGGTATTAATATAATAATGTACATCACCATGGGATTAATATAATAATGTACAGCACCATGGGATTAATATAATACTGAATAGAGCACCATGGAATTAATATAATAATGTACAGTACCATGGGATTAATATAATAATGTACAGCACCATGAGATTAATATAATAATGTACAGAGCACCATGGGATTAATATAATAATGTAGAAAACACCATGGGATTAATATGATAATGTACAGAGCACAAAGGAATATATATATATATATATATATATATATATATATATATAAAATAATGTACAGAGCACCATGGAATTAATATGATAATGTACAGCACCATGGGATTAATATAATAATGTACAGCACCATGGGATTAATATAAGAATGTACAGAGCACCATGGGATTAATATAATAATTTACAGAGCACCATGGGATTAATATAATTTATGGAGCACCATGGGATTAATATAATAATGTAGAGCACCATGTGATTAATATAATACTGGATAGAGCACCATGGGATTAATATAATAATGTACAGCACCATGGAATAATATAATAATGTACAGAGCACCATGGAATTAATACAATAATGTACAGCACCATGGGATTAATATAATAATGTACAGAGCACCATGGAATTAATATAATAATGTACATCACCATGGGATTAATATAATAATGTACAGCACCATGGAATAATATAATAATTTACAGCACCATGGGATTAATATAATAATGTACAGAGCACCATGGAAATAATATAATAATGTGCAGCACCATGGGATTAATATAATAATGTACAGAGCACCATGGAAATAATATAATAATGTACAGCACCATGGGATTAATATAATAATGTACAGCACCATGGAATTAATATAATACTGGATAGCGCACCATGGGATTAATATAATATTTTAAAGAGCAACATAGTTTTAACCCCTCCTTACCAGAGGCATTTTTAGATTTTCGTTTTTGACTCCCTGCTTTCCAAACTCTAAAACCTTTTTATTTTTCCATTCATAGAGTCATATGAGAGCTTAATGTTTGCAGGACAAATTGTTTTTTGATAATGGCACCATTTATTATTCTGTACAATGTACTGGGAAGCTGTAAAAAAACTTTATAATGTGGTGGAATTGGAGAAAAAGTGCATTTGTGTGACTTTCTTACGAGCTTTGTTTTTACAGCGTTTCCTCTGCAGCCAAAATGACATGTCACCTGTATTCTATTCTGTTTCGGTATGATTCTGGGGACACCAAATATATGTAGTTTTATTTACATCTTAAACCTTTAACAAAAATATAATCTTTTTCCTAAAAGTCGCCATATTCTGACACCTGTAACTTTTTTTTTATATTGCCGTGTATGGGGATGCTTAGGGCATCTCTTTTGTTACGGGGTGTACTTTTTTGTTATACCATTTTGGGGACTGTTTATTACTTTATCACTTTTTATTCCAATTTTTATCAGAGGCGAAACAGTGAAAAAACAGCGGTTTGGCACTTTTGATTTCTTTTTCTTGCTATGGCATTCACCATACGGGAAAAATATTTTTATAAGTTTGTAGACCGGCATTTTCGTTCACAAAGATACCTTGTGTGTGTGTTTCACAGTATTACTTTTCTATGTATTCGAGGGAAAGGGGGAGATTTTAACTTTTAGTTTTTTTTTGTTTTTATATTTTTTAAAACCTTTTTTGTTTGTTTTTTTCTATTTTATTAGCCCCCCCCCCCCCCTAGGGGGCTTGAACCTACAATCTTTTGATTTAACTATGTTACGCTGTTACACTATGTTACGCTATGTTGCCCACAATCACAGTGAACTCTCATTGCGGGCATTAGCTATGGGTTTCTGCTTTGCACATTACACTACATGGCAGCCATAGTGTCGCAGAGCGGCCGCCATCTTTAAAGATTAGGCATCCGCCATACTATTATGGCAGATGTCGAAAAGGGATTAATATAATAATGTACAGCACCATGGGATTAATATAATACTGTACAACACCATAAAATTAATATAATGTACAGCAACATGAAATTAGTATAATAATGAATGTGTTAGGCAATTGTGAATTAAACAATTCCCCAGTAGCTGCTGCTGAAACCTGAGAGGAAGGGGAACAACAGAGACAGTGAGTCCTGATGCTTGACCTACCCACTGTCCCTACCTACTTGCCTCAACTACCCTAGGCGGTAGAGGACAACTGGGTGACGGTCCCTTCCTATAATACAAGTAAAAACACAAAGCGTAGACAAGACAAACAAACAGGAGCGGGTATTCAAGAGAGCCAAGGGTTAGAACCAGTCTGGCAGCGAAGTACAAAATCAGAACCAGAAGAATAGTCAAAGGGAAAAGCCAAGGTCAGAATATAGATAATAAGAGGAAACAGTATAACACTAGCACGCTCAGAGAGACTAATAGCAAGCAACCAAGAGAAGGTTGGAAAACTATATAAAGGGTGTCAGGAATCCGCCCCAGGCAAGGAAGGATGTCTATCAAAAGAGCACCAAATGTTAACTCTTCAGAAACCAGAAGAACTCAGAGTCCTGGCTGGACTGGCACACTGCAACAAATACTCAGCTTTGCTAAAACAACAGCAAACCCAGAAGCAGAGGATCACAAACGGACATGCCTCCTGCGCCATAGCATGCGGCCGGAGGATGGCCAAGAAATCCGAATGGGCAAAGATGCTACAGAATGAGATTAAATTAATAATCCCGGGCACTATGAAATTATTATAATAATGTACAGAGATACAGGGGATTAATATAATAATGTACAGCACCATGGGATTAATATAATAATGTACAGAGCACCATGGGATTAATATAATAATGTACAGAGCACCATGGGATTAATATAATAATGTACAGCACCATGGAATTAATATAATAATGTACAGCACCATGGAATTAATATAATAATGTACTGCACCATGGGATTAATATAATAATGTACAGAGCACCATGGAATTAATATAATAATGTACAGAGCACCATGGAATTAATATAATAATGTACAGCACCATGGGATTAATATAATAATGTACAGCACCATGGGATTAATATAATAATGTACAGAGTACCATGGGATTAATATAATAATATACAGAGCACCATGGAATTACTATACTAATATACAGCACCATGGGATTAATATAATAATGTACAGCACCATGGGATTAATATAATAATGTACAGAGCACCATGGGATTAATATAATAATGTACAGAGCACCATGGGATTAATATAATAATGTACAGAGCACCATGGGATTAATATAATAATGTACAGCACCATGGGATTACTATAATAATGTACAGAGCACCATGGGATTAATATAATAATGTACAGCACATGGAATTAATATAATAATGTACAGAGCACCATGGGATTAATATAATAATGTACAGAGCACCATGGGATTAATATAACAATGTACAGCACCATGGGATTAATATAATAATGTACAGCACATGGAATTAATATAATAATGTACAGAGCACCATGGGATTAATATAATAATGTACAGCACCATGGGATTAATATAATAATGTACAGCACATGGAATTAATATAATAATGTACAGAGCACCATGGGATTAATATAATAATGTACAGAGCACCATGGGATTAATATAATAATGTACAGCACCATGGGATTAATATAATAATGTCCAGCACCATGGAATTAATATAATAAAGTACAACACCATGGACATTATATAATAATGTACAGAGCACCATGGGATTCATATAATAATGTACAGAGCACCATGGGATTAATATAATAATGTACAGCACCATGGGATTAATATAATAATGTCCAGCACCATGGAATTAATATAATAAAGTACAACACCATGGACATTATATAATAATGTACAGAGCACCATGGGATTCATATAATAATGTACAGAGCACCATGGGATTAATATAATAATGTACAGCACCATGGGATTACTATAATAATGTACAGAGCACCATGGAATTAATATAATAATGTACAGAGCACCATGGGATTAATATAATAATGTACAGCACCATGGAATTAATATAATAATGTACAGATCACCATGGAATTAATATAATAATGTACAGATCACCATGGAATTAATATAATAATGTACAGAGCACCATGGAATTAATATAATAATGTACAGAGCACCATGGGATTAATATAATAATGTACAGAGCACCATGGAATTAATATAATAATGTACAGAGCACCATGGAATTAATATAATAATGTACAGAGCACCATGGGATTAATATAATAATGTACAGAGCACCATGGGATTAATATAATAATGTAGAGCACCATGGGATTAATATAATAATGTACAGAGCACCATGGGATTAATATAATAATGTACAGAGCACCATGGGATTAATATAATAATGTGCAGAGCACCATGGAATTAATATAATAATGTACAGAGCACCATGGGATTACTATAATAATGTACAGCACCATGGGATTAATATAATAATGTACAGAGCACCATGGGATTAATATAATTATGTACAGCACCATGGTATTAATAAAACAAAGCCCCCAAATTTAAGCCTAGTTATATAAATAATCTCCCCCTTAATACACCCCCTTATAAATATATATATATATATATATATATATATATATATATATATATATATATATAATGTGGCCCCTTACATTCTTTAAATCCCCTTATATAAATAATCTCCTCCCAAGTAATATGCCTCTAATAACACTTTATAAAAAGTGACTTGCAAAAGTATTCATATCCCTGGAACTTTTTTTTTTATATTTTTTCACCTTATATTCTTTAAACCCTTTATATAAATAATCCCCCCCACAGAGTTAGCGGGGTGATCAGAGTCATGGTGATCTGTACAGTATTATATTATTCCCATGGTGCTCTGCACATTATTATATAAATACCATGGTGCTGTACATTATTATATTAATCCCATGGTGCTCTGTACATTATTATATAAATACCATGGTGCTGTACATTATGTCAAATGGCGATCTGTACATTATAATATGAATAGCATGGTGCTGCATTATATTCATCCTATGTTGCTGTACATTATTATATTATTTCCATGGGGCTCAGTACAATTTTATATTAATCCTATTGTGCTCTGTATAATGCTATATTAAGCCCACAGTGATGTGCATTATAATATTATTCCCATGGTACTCTCTACTTTTTTCTAATTATTCCACAGTGCTCTGTATATTATTATAATTTCATGTGCTTTTAATTATTATATTAATTTCTTGGTGCTGTACATTATTATATTAATCTCATGCATAAAATATCCAAGAAGAAAGAAAAAAAAAAAAGAGACATGGACCGCACATCCCAATCTTATACAGTACATTGATCTCGGCTTCTCAGCAAATTCTATAATACTGAACATGAGGTTCTTAGTGTACATATTGATAAAGGTGTATAAGCCCACTAGCCACTTCACGGCGACCTCTTTATAGTGGGTCCCTACACTACTGGGTGTGGCACTGAACAGCGACCGCTACCACCACGATATAGCGCCCACAGGGCGAGCGACCCGGCAGCCCAGCAACACCCCTGCCGCCAGGCTAAGCCCCCAGGCTCCGGGCCACACCGCCCCATGGGCATCACACCCCAGCAACGGCAGACACCGCACAGCACCGCACCATGTGAACAGATCACAAAAAAGTTCACCTTATCATATGGTGTCAGTCAAAGGACTGCAACGTGTGAACAGGTCTCAAAGAGTTTGCCTTGCCATATGGTCGCAGTCAGAGGACTGGGCCAGTAGAGGGCTCCCTTAATTTAAAAGCACCTGGGCCAAATGGGAGGAGCGCTGGTACCAAGGCAGAACAAAAAAAAGGTGGAAAAGACAGAAATGCTATACATAAAATATCCCAATCTTACACACTGATCTTATGCTTCTCAGCAAATTCTACAATACTGAACAATCTTATGTCAGAGTCTGTTAGTTGTGTGTGCTAGGGCTACACAATAGACTCATTAGCATTCAATGCTCCACTATAAAATCAAGATGAGCTATTAGCACTGTACTTAATTGCAGAGACACAATTGATATTTGTCTCACTGTAAACTCTTGTCATACCCAGTGGCGCACCCTACAGGCTGACCTGGATAATAATAGGTACTGATTCTAGTACCATAGACCACCAGGTGCCATCTACAATCACTTAACAGTAGCCCAGCTGCTTTATTTGACTCTTGGGATCATCATAGCCCAATAGTCTTTATCTACACATCAGGTTACCCTTTTATCTTTCTTACTTTTTTAGAAACTATAAGTAGTAAAAGTTAAGTTTTAGTTGTTCAACACCTTCTTTCTGAAAATCTAAACTGCAAGCTTATGTAAATTCAAGACTTTTACACTTACAAAACTTTTCCTTACATTGTTTTCAAATGACTAACGCTGACATACAAAGCCATCCACAACCTGTCCCCCCTATATATCTCCGACCTAATCTCCCGCTACCTGCCCACACGTAACCTCCGATCCTCCAAAGACCTCTTACTCCGCTCTGCTCTTATCCGCTCTTCACACAAACGTCTTCAAGACTATGTGACATTATACTGTGTGCAGGGGCCACTATGTGACATTATACTGTATGGAGGGGCCACTATGTGACATTATACTGTGTGGAGGGGTCACTATGTGACATTATACTGTGTGGAGGGGCCACTATGTGACATTATACTGTGTGGAGGGGCCACTATGTGACATTATACTGTGTGGAGGGGCCACTATGGGGCATTATACTGTGTGGAGGGGTCACTATGTGACATTATACTGTATGGAGGGGCCACTATGTGACATTATACTGTATGGAGGGGCCACTATGTGACATTATACTGTGTGGAGGGGCCACTATGTGACATTATACTGTGTGGAGGGGCCACTATGTGACATTATACTGTGTGGAGGGGCCACTATGGGGCATTATACTGTGTGGAGGGGTCACTATGTGACATTATACTGTGTGGAGGGGTCACTATGTGACATTATACTGTGTGGAGGGGTCACTATGTGACATTATACTGTGTGGAGGGGTCACTATGTGACATTATACCGTGTGGAGGGGTCACTATGTGACATTATACCGTGTGGAGGGGCCACTATGTGACATTATACCGCGTGGAGGGGCCACTATGTGACATTATACTGTGTGGAGGGGTCACTATGTGACATTATACTGTGTGGAGGGGTCACTATGTGACATTATACTGTGTGGAGGTATACAGGAAGACCCCACTATAAATGAGGGCCTTATATCATCTTATCTTTATATATAATATGTTTCTTTTTTTCTAGTTCTGTTTTGTTTTATTTTACCATATTTTTTTTTCAGCCTTGTAATTTGGCAAAGAAAAAAAAAAATTATAAATAAATATAAAGAGTTTTCTGTGCACTGGTGATGCCGCGTTGTGCCTTGTATTCTCTTTATCACTTCACCATTCACTATTTCGTCCCTGTCGCTGTCCCGCTGTCCTGGGACCAGTAGAAATGATGTGATGACGTCACTTACACTGCACCTAAGGATCCCTGAAACAGAGAAGGGGCGAGGGGTGAGGAGAGGGGGGTGTTAGGACCGGAGCCGGCACTTCTGCAGTAGTCCTGTGAGGTGCCGCTCTGGTCCTCACACACTTCGGCACATGATTTGATTTTCTCCCCGGATTGGGAGACCCATGTTAGACATGTTAGGTCTGTATTGGAAATCTTGAGAGAGAACAAATTGTTTGCTAAAATCGAAAAATGTCTTTTTGGAGTTCAACAATTGTCTTTTCTGGGCTATATTTTGTCTTCCTCTACCATCAGTATGGACCCAGCCAAAGTTCAGGCTGTAATAGAGTGGACCCAACCCACCTCCTTAAAGGTATTACAACAATTTTTGGGTTTTGCCAATTATTACCGAAAGTTAATTCCTAATTTCTCTTCCATAGCAAAATCACTGACAGATCTCACCCGGAAGGGCGCAGATTTATTAAATTGGGAATGAAAGGTTATTGATGCTTTTGAATTCTTGAAACAAGCATTTACTAAAGCTCCTGTTTCAGTCCAACCTGACCTCAATAGACATTTTGTTGTTGAAGTTGATGCTCAGAAGTTGGAGTTGGGGTGGTGATATCCCAGGGTACTGCCTCTTTGACTAATTTAAGACCATGTGCCTTTTTCTCCATAAAATTTTCCTCTTCTGAAAAAAACCTATGACATTGGGAATCGAGAACTTTTGGCTATCAAGTGAGCATTTGAGGAATGCGACACTTTCTGGAGGGAGCTACGCACCAGATAACAGTTTTAACTGACCATAAAAATGTAGTTTTTCTTAAATCTGCTAAGAGACTGAACCTGAGACAGGCTAGGTGGGCTGTATTTTTTACCAGATTTTATTTTATTGTGACGTTCAGACATGGTTATAAGAATATTAGAGCGACGCTTTGTCCAGGAGTTTTTGTCCTTCCCAGTCTGATGATTCCCATCCTGAAACCATCCTCACGGAGGGGGTTGTGGTTTCTGCTGTTTCCACTGACCTAGCCTCCGAGATCAGGGAGAATCAGCAGTTGGCCCCACCAGAAACGCCAGAGGAGAAGTTATTTGTTCCTCTACAATTAAGATTCCGGTTATTAAAGGAACTACATGATTCTGTGTTATGTGGTCACCTGGGGATTTCTGGCACTGTGAGCCTGGTGTCTCGATATTACTGGTGGCCTTCAAAATCCCGGGACATTGTAGTCTATGTATCTGTCTGTGAAACTTGTGCTACAGCCAAAGTCCCTAGGGTGAGGCCTTTGGGGGAATTGCTTCCCTTACCAGTACCCAAGAGACCTTGGTCTCATATTTCCATGGATTTTGTCACTGATTTGCTTTCTTCTGGAGGAAAAACTATGGTATGGACGGTGGTGGATAGGTTCAGCAAGATGTGTCATTTCATCCCTTTATCTCAATTGCCTAATGCTAAGACTTTATCCCGCCTATTTTTGGAACTTATTGTAAGAATTCTTGGTGTTCCTGACAATATCGTCTCTGATAGAGGCGTCCAGTTTGTCTCCAAATTCTGGAAAGCTTTCTGTGGTCTTCTGGGAGTTCAGTTAGCTTTTTCCTCTGCGTTCCACCCTGAGACCAATGGACAAACCGAGCGCTTTAATCAGACCCTGGAGCAATACTTAAGATGTTATGTTTCCGGTAATCAATCAGATTGGGTGAATTATTTAGCGGTAGCTGAGTATCCCATTAATAATCATCATCACGCTGACTTGAACTCATCACCCTTTTTCTGTAATTTTGGTTTTCACCCTCGTTTCTCTTCTTTCTGTCCTTCTACTATTAATTCTGAAGTTAATGTGGAGGCTGAGACACTCTGGGCTCAAGTTCAGACTAATTTGGGGAACTCAGTCTATTTCTAAGAGGGCGGCCGATAGGGCCCGTTCTGTGGGTCCTGTTTTTGTTTTAGGAGAGAAGGTCTGGCTCTCCTCTAGAGTTCCATCTCGCAAGTTGGGGCCTAAGTTTATTGGTCCTTATGAAATCATTGAAATCATTAACCCTGTCTCTTTTCGTTTGAGGAAAAGCCAATCTTACATAATGTTTTCCATAAATCTATTCTAAAAAAAAATTTTTCCGCCTGTCTTTCCCTCTAATTGTCCTCCTTTTCCTGTCTTAGTTGAAGGAAATCAGGAGTTTGAGGTGACTAAAATTCTGGATTCTTGAAGGGTTAGAGGGGTCTTACAGTACCTTGTTCACTGGAAGGGGTACGGTCCAGAAGATCGCTCCTGGGAACCAGCCAGGTCGGTCCACGCGCCAACATTGGTCAGGAATTTACACCGGAGATTTCATTTTAAACCTGGTCAAGCCCTTAGAGGCCCGGTGGGCCCTCGTCGGGGGGAGGGGGGTACTGTTAGGACCGGAGCTGGCGCCTCTGCAGTAATGCTGTGAGGTGCCGCTCCGGTCCTTTCCAGCACTCACCTGTCTATTTAGCCTCCCTTCCGGTGCTCTGCTCTCGCTGGTTATTCATTTCCCCGGGTGTCAGCTCCTCCTCGTTCTCTGTCCCACAACACGGGTCCAAGGCTAGCAGCTGCTTTACAAGGTCCCCATGAAGATAATCTGATAATCTGATAATCTAAGTTGTGAGCTGATCATAACCCACCAAGGGAAGCAATTGGTATCAGTGGTCTGACGTCTATCATCCTTTGGTTTTACACTATTCGCTCTCTGCACAGTTTTTTTCCATTTCTTTCTACCTCACAGTATATTGTCACAACTTTCACAAAGTTTAAAGCCCCATAGTGACCCCTCCATATAGTATAATGCCCCATAGTGGCCCCTCCACACAGTATAATGCCCCATAGTGGCCCCTCCACACAGTATAATGCCCCATAGTGGCCCCTGCACACAGTATAATGTCACATAGTGGCCCCTCCACACAGTATAATGCCCCATAGTGACCCCTCCATACAGTATAATGCCCCATAGTGGACCCTCCACACAGTATAATGTCACATAGTGGCCCCTGCACACAGTATAATGTCACATAGTGGCCCCTCCACACAGTATAATGTCCCATAGTGGCCCCTGCACACAGTATAATGTCCCATAGCGGCCCCTCCACACAGTATAATGTCACATAGCGACCCCTCCACACAGTATAATGCCCCATAGCGACCCCTCCACACAGTATAATGCCCCATAGTGACCCCTCCACACAGTATAATGCCCCATAGCGACCCCTCCACACAGTATAATGCCACATAGTGACCCCTCCACACAGTATAATGTCCCATAGTGGCCCCTCCTCACAGTATAATGCCCCATAGTGGCCCCTGCACACAGTATAATGTCCCATAGTGGCCCCTCCACACAGTATAATGCCCCATAGTGGCCCCTGCACACAGTATAATGTCACATAGTGGCCCCTCCACACAGTATAATGTCACATAGCGACCCCTCCACACAGTATAATGCCACATAGTGACCCCTCCACACAGTATAATGTCCCATAGTGGCCCCTCCACACAGTATGTCACATAGCGACCCCTCCACACAGTATAATGCCCCATAGTGACCCCTCCACACAGTATAATGTCCCATAGTGGCCCCTCCACACAGTATTGTGAACCGAGAGCAAGGCAGGTGGTTTGGACTCCGCAACCAGAAATGAACGCACACGCGGTAGTTCAAGAAAAAAATATATATTTACTATAAGTTAATAAAGGTTAGTTAAAGGTAAAATGACAGGGCTAAAGACAAGCAAAATATACAATATAGCATGAACAATTTCAAGGCAAATTCTGCAATGGTTTCTACTTTTACTCTGTCCACTTCTGCAGTATGGACACTGAATGAACAATATACTCAAAACTATCCCTAACTGACCCTGACATCACATTTGGGTGCACCCCCTTTTCCCCAGTGGTCCAGGTGGACCGCTTACAGTCCGTAGAAGCGCGCGGTGGGGCCCAAAGTCGGTCCTTTCTTTTATAATGAAGCGTCCTCTCCTCACGGTTATCAGGATCTTGGGAGAAATGAAGTCCTCTTTAACAGACAGGGAAACCAACTGAATGCAATGTAATCCAACAGCAGATTCCACTCAGCACACTGACAGTCCTGCCGAATCCATACACTGAGCTGGGATGTAAGCCGGGATTTAGCAGGTGCCGTCCAGTACATCAACAGCACTGCGAGTCTCTATCTGTGGTATCCATATACACAGTCACAATGTCAGTCTCACTGATCAGCCACTGAGCACAGTTCCTTTCACGTGGACTCACTAGTCCTGTTGTCTCTTTACACTCTGTTTGTCTCTGGACCAAGATACAGCTTAGCTGTACAGAAAAATCTCCACACCAGTTCAATACAACACTTGCCAAGATGGCTGCTGCTCTCTGTCTCGTCACTTCCTGCTTCTCTGCTCACACTCTGTCTGCAGAACAGGCAGGCTGACATAAAAGGGGGGGGTCTCACTCCAGCATCATGTCACAATTACAATGGCTGCTGTCTTAAAGGAACAGAATCACAGAAATACATTCAACATTAACAGTTTATACAGACAAATGAAGCTTAAGACAACATTGGCTGTCTCTTACAGTATAATGCCCCATAGTGGCCCCTCCACACAGTATAATGTCACATAGCGACCCCTCCACACAGTATAATGCCACATAGTGACCCCTCCACACAGTATAATGTCCTATAGTGGCCCCTGCACACAGTATAATGCCCCATAGTGGCCCCTGCACACAGTATAGATGTCTCACAGTATAATGTGGAGAGTATTAAGATTGTAGGCCAAGGAAACGTGATAAACATAAAAACCAATGTTACTCACCCATCCTGGGCTTCGCCACAGTCCTCTTCAATGATGCCACAGACGTGGGTTATGCGTCATGACAGCCTGACTCATGTGACGTCTGTGATGTCACTAAAAAGCCTGAAGACAACAGGAAGTGCTGAAGGAGCCCAGGAGAAGTAAATATAACTCCGATCATTATACTCTGGGGTCTGAAGAGAGGCCTCACTTAATGATCCCAGCTCCTGCTCACGGGTGTCTCCACTTCCCTTTCTGCCCTTCAGGGGGCACCATGTATCGCATATCACGTTGTGGCGCATGGGGCCCCCTGGGGGAGGCGCCTGTGAGCAGGAACGAGGATTGGTAAATAAAGAGGGCCCATTAACTGCTGGGTCACATCAGATTGCACCTGCACATTTATTGGTTACGTTGCGGTCACATCAGATTGCACCTGCACATTTATTGGTTACGTTGCGGTCACATCAGATTGCACCTGCACATTTATTGGTTACGTTGCGGTCACATCAGATTGCTCCTGCACATTTATTGGTTACGTTGCGGTCACATCAGATTGCTCCTGCACATTTATTGGTTACGTTGCGATCACATCAGATTGCACCTACACATTTATTGGTTACGTTGCGGTCACATCAGATTGCACCTGCACATTTATTGGTTACGTTGCGGTCACATCAGATTGCACCTGCACATTTATTACACTTTGTTGTTCCGTCTTCCAGCACTTTCTATGTGCACTGGACGGGTAGTGCGAGGTTCTTCGCATTCCTTTGTGTTATTTCCTGGAAAGGTGAAGTGTAAAGTATTTCTGTGCATTCACATCTGAGCCCTGAGGGTGCATGTACTGAAAGATTTAGTGAGTTGTGCTTCCATAAGATTACTCAACTTTCCCAGGATCCTGAATGACAGATCTACATGGTTATACAGTAATACAGGAGCAGGGATGTGTGGCTTTACATCAGGGCTCTCTGTAGCCAGGGAAAGCTGGGTGCCAGCCCTACTGCTAACTGGGATGGTGCGTAGTACACAGCATAGATTCCAGTTGCCTTGGTGAGTGACATTTTGGCACCGATTCACACCACAAGTCAGGGCTTATTTGCATGATGGCCGGGAATCCACCTGCTAGTCACAGAAGAAGGAAGCAGCGAGTATGCGGCCACTTACTGGCATATATTGTGTCGCCCTGGGGGGTTCTTGTTGTCAGGTCATTATTAGAATGGATTTCGACAATAGAAAAAAGTTTTGCTTTTTTCTCTTTCATAATAAGAGAAAACTGAACATATAGATTTTAAGGGGACACTATGTATAGATTATTTAGTATAAGGGGACACTATGTATAGATTATTTAGTATAAGGGGACACTATGTATAGATTATTTAGTATAAGGGGACACTATGTATAGATTATTTAGTATAAGGGGACACTATGTATAGATTATTTAGTATAAGGGGACATTATGTATAGAATATATATTATAAGGGGACACTATGTATAAATTATATAGTATAAGGGGACACTATGTATAGATTATTTAGTATAAGGGGACATTATTTATGTATAGAATATATATTATAAGGGGACACTATATATAGAATATATATTATAAGGGGACACTTTGTATAGATTATTTAGTATAAGGGGACACTATGTATAGATTATTTAGTATAAGGGGACACTATGTATAGATTATTTAGTATAAGGGGACACTATGTATAGATTATTTAGTATAAGGGGACATTATGTATAGAATATATATTATAAGGGGACACTATGTATAAATTATATAGTATAAGGGGACACTATGTATAGATTATTTAGTATAAGGGGACATTATTTATGTATAGAATATATATTATAAGGGGACACTGTATATAGAATATATATTATAATGGGACACTTTGTATAGATTATTTAGTATAAGGGGACACTATGTATAGATTATTTAGTATAAGGGGACACTATGTATAGATTATTTAGTATAAGGGGACACTATGTATAGATTATTTAGTATAAGGGGACACTATGTATAGATTATTTAGTATAAGGGGACATTATGTATAGAATATATATTATAAGGGGACACTATGTATAAATTATATAGTATAAGGGGACACTATGTATAGATTATTTAGTATAAGGGGACATTATTTATGTATAGAATATATATTATAAGGGGACACTGTATATAGAATATATATTATAAGGGGACACTTTGTATAGATTATTTAGTATAAGGGGACACTATGTATAGATTATTTAGTATAAGGGGACACTGTGTATAGATTATATATTATAAGGGGACATTATGTATAGAATATATATTATAAGGGGACACTATGTGTAGATTATATAGTATAAGGGGACTCTATGTATAGATTATTTAGTATAAGGGGACACTATTTATGTATAGAATATATATTATAAGGGGACACTATGTATAGATTATTTAGTATAAGGGGACACTATGTATAGATTATTTAGTATAAGGGGACACTATGTATAGATTATTTAGTATAAGGGGACACTATGTATAGATTATTTAGTATAAGGGGACACTATGTATAGATTATATATTATAAGGGGACATTATGTATAGAATATATATTATAAGGGGACACTATGTGTAGATTATATAGTATAAGGGGACTCTATGTATAGATTATTTAGTATAAGGGGACACTATGTATAGATTATTTAGTATAAGGGGACACTATGTATAGATTATTTAGTATAAGGGGACACTATGTATAGATTATATATTATAAGGGGACACTATGTATAGAATATATATTATAAGGGGACACTTTGTGAGTCACGTGAGCGGGAAGAGTCAGCTGTGAGCAGCGTGCGGAGGGGCTTGCACAGCGGCAGAGGCCCAGTGCGGCCAGGAGAGAGCTGCCGGCTTACTGCCGGGCGGCAGCACAGCGGTGAACAGCGGCAGCGGCCCAGTGCGGCCAGGAGAGAGCTGCCGGCTTACTGCCGGGCGGCAGCACAGCGGTGAACAGCGCAGCGGCCCAGTGCGGCCAGGAGAGAGCTGCAGGCTTACTGCCGGGCGGCAGCACAGCGGTGAACAGCGGCAGCGGCCCAGTGCGGCCTACAAGGGAAGGAGCCACGGACACCCAGACCAGAACAGTGGGGCTAGGAGAGAGCTTCACGGCGGTGAGTAGCGGCCCAGCACGGCCAGAAGAGAGGAATATGGAAGAGGAGAAAACTCACATGGTAAGCTGCAGCATATGCTATATGTTTACAGATTTGCCTGACCATAAAGACAACTTCACCTGTATGAAATGCAAACTAGTGGCCCTTTTAGAAGATAAAGTGCAGAGGTTGGAAGAAAGAATAGAGACGTTTAGAGGCATCAAAGAAAGTGAGGTTTTTATTGATGAAGCAGAAGCAAGCCTCTTGAATATAGTAAGGGAAGAAAGTATGAGAGAGCCTACTGTGGTGGAGGCTGAAGCAAACCTCCTAAATATAGTAAGGGAAGAATACTTGAGGGAACCTACAGAGGCAGATAAATGGATACAGGTGACCAAGAGATGCAAAAGGATCACAAGGCCATCACCACTTACACAGCTAGGTAACCGATATGAAACTCTTATGCAGACTGATGAAAATGATAAGAATAATCTATCAGCAAAAGAAGAAACAAAAGTCACCCAGAGACAAGAGGGAGCAACAAGAAATAGCGTAGCGAGGAAAAAAAGAAGAGTAGTGGTTATGGGCGACTCACTGCTAAGGGGCACAGAGGCAGCTGTCTGCAGGCCAGATATAACGGCACGAGAAGTATGCTGCCTCCCAGGAGCAAAAGTTAGGGGTGTGGCCGATAGGATTCCATGCCTCTTCAGCTCCAAGGATAACTACCCATTTTTGCTGATACATGTGGGTACAAACGACACGGCAAAAAATGATTTACCAACTATTCGTAAAGACTTTGAAAATCTAGGAAAGAAAGTGAAGGAACTGGATGCGCAGGTAGTATTTTCATCAATTCTCCCAGTTGATGGTTATGGTATCAGGAGATGGAATAAAATACTAGAGGTAAACAAGTGGCTTCGGCAGTGGTGTAGAGAGCAAGGATTTGGATTTCTGGACCATGGAGTGAATTACCTCTATGATGGACTCCTTGCTAGAGACGGGATACATCTCACAAAGCCTGGGAAACACATATTTGCCAGAAGACTTGCCACACTTATCAGGAGGGCTTTAAACTAGAAGAGGAGGGGATGGGAAGTAAAAAGAAAGACAAGAACATGCAGCTAAAGGATATACTAAACAAGGTTACTAGATGTGGTAAAGAGGACCTAAGACAGGATACTCAGAAGGAAATTAAGAAAAAGGAAGTACCAGAGCGCAATCTGAAATGTTTTTACACAAATGCGCAAAGCTTGGGAAATAAACAGGGAGAATTAGAGCTGATAATACAGAAGGAAAAATATGATGTCATTGGTATTACAGAAACTTGGTGGAACGATAAGCATGATTGGAATATACAGATGGAAGGATACAACTTATTCAAAAAAAATAGAACTAATAAAAGAGGGGGAGGAGTTGCATTGTATGTTAAAAAAAGATCACATTTCCACGGAAATCACAGTTTTACAAAATGATAACTTATTGGAAAATATTTGGGTAACAATTCAGGGGAAAAACAATGATAAGGACATCATAATAGGTGTTTATTATAGACCACCAGGACAGACAGAAGACAGGGATGAGATTTTTTCACAGCAAATGACCACGCTTTCGAAGAAATTTGAAATTGTTATCATGGGAGACTTTAATTACCCAGATATTCATTGGGAAACTCACACAGCTACGAGTAAAAGCTCTATCAAATTTTTATCCTCTCTAGCAGACAATTTCATTGCCCAGTTAGTAGAAGAAAACACAAGAGGAACATCCATTCTGGACTTAGTTTTAACTAATAAGGAGGACATGGTTAAGGAATTAAGGGTAGCAGGGACATTGGGATTCAGCGACCATGCTATACTCGAGTTTGGGGTTGTAAGAAGAAGAAGACCTGAGAAGACAAAGACTAGAAGACTCAATTTTAGTAGGGCAGATTTTAGGGGCCTAAAGGTAAGGGTTAGTAGAATTCCATGGCGAAAATTACTTAAGCACAAAAATGCACATGAGGGGTGGGAAATTTTCCGTAGGGAAATCATTAATGCACAGGAACTAACAATACCTAGAAGCAAGAAAAATGGGAATCACCTAAAAACTCCAGGATGGATGACCAAAAAATTACATAACCTACTAAAAAAGAAAAAGGGAACTTACAACAAGTGGAAGATGGGAGCTATATCTAAGGGAGAGTATACAGCAGTTTGCAGACTCTGCAAGATAAGCATTAAAAAAGCCAAGGCTGAATACGAATTGAAGCTTGCAAAAGAAGTTAAGAGTAATGTAAAAGGTTTTTGGGGATATGTTAAGAGCAAAAGAAAAGTGAAGGAAACCATTGGAGTCCTAAAGAACGAAAAGGGTGAAAAAGTTAACGTGGTGGATCAGCAGGTGGAGTTACTAAATTCATATTTTGTATCCGTCTTCTCCCAAGAAATGGATGGAAATATCAACATTAATGGTGATAGTGATGAGGGGAATGAGGACTCCAAGCTGATTATAAGTGAAGGTTTGGTAAGAGAACATTTAGCTAAGATTAAGGAAACCAAGTCCCCAGGACCGGATGATTTACACCCTAGAGTTTTAAAAGAATTAGCAGAGGAAATAACAGAACCCCTTGCAATAATCTTTAATAAGTCATGGGAGACAGGAGTGGTCCCTCTAGATTGGAAAAGGGCAAATGTGGTCCCCATCTACAAAAAGGGGAATAGGGACGACCCAGGAAATTATAGGCCGGTAAGTCTGACCTCGATAGTAGGAAAAATCTTTGAACAAATCGTTAAAGAACATTTAATTAGGTACCTGGATGGGAAGGCTTTAATTAATCAAAGCCAGCACGGCTTTATGCCTAATAAATCTTGCCAGACTAATCTTATTTCCTTCTATAATAAAGTCACTGAATGGTTGGACCAGGGGAATGCAGTGGACATAGTATATCTTGACTTTAGTAAGGCCTTTGATAAAGTATCACATAACATTCTTATTGAAAAAATGATCAAGTATGGCTTTGATAAAATATCAGTGAGGTGGGTTCACAATTGGCTTAATGATCGGGCACAACGAGTAATTCTAAATGGCTATACATCAAACTGGAAGAAAGTAAAAAGCGGGGTGCCGCAGGGCTCTGTCCTGGGCCCAGTACTTTTTAATATTTTTATAAATGATCTGGACGATGGGGCTAATGGGGAACTAATAAAATTTGCAGATGATACAAAGCTAGGAGGAATGGCCAACACTAGAGAGGAGAGAGAATGCATCCAAAAGGACTTAGACACACTGGAACAATGGGCTGAGGTGAACAAAATGGTATTCAACAGGGACAAATGCAAAGTCCTACATCTGGGTAACAGAAATGCAAGAAGCATATATAGTATGGGAGGAATAGTACTAAGTGAGAGTACAGGGGAAAAGGATCTGGGCATAATAATAGATCGCAAACTCAACATGAGTCAACAGTGCGGTGCGGTGGCTAAAAAGGCTAATAAAATTCTAGGATGTATCAAGACGAGCATTGAAGCTAGATCAAGAGAGGTAATTATTCCGCTGTACTCTGCCCTGGTCAGACCCCACCTGGAATACTGTGTACAGTTCTGGGCTCCCCAGTTTAAGAAAGACATCGATTTATTGGAGCAGGTCCAGAGAAGAGCAACCAAAATGGTGGAAGGTCTACAAATCATGTCCTACGAGGAGAGGCTAAAAGAATTGGGACTGCTTAGTTTGCAGAAGAGAAGGCTAAGGGGAGACTTAATAGCGGTATTTAAATATCTGAAAGGTTGTCACAGTGCAGAGGGATCTACCCTATTCTCATTAGCAGAAGGAAGCACGAGAAGTAATGGGATGAAACTAAGGGGAAGGAGATTCAGATTAGACATTAGGAAAAACTTTCTAACAGTAAGGGTAGTGAGGGAGTGGAATAGGCTGCCACGGGAGGTGGTGAGTTCTTCATCAATTGAAATCTTCAAGCGGAAACTGGATAGGTATATAGCTGGGATGTTTTAGGAATTCCTGCTTTTGCAGGGGGTTGGACTCGATGGCCCTTGAGGTCCCTTCCAACTCAAACAAACAAACAAACAAACAAACAAACAAGATTATTTAGTATAAGGGGACACTTTATATAGATTATTTAGTATAAGGGGACACTTTGTATAGATTATTTAGTATAAGGGGACACTATGTATAGATTATTTAGTATAAGGGGACACTATGTATAGATTATTTAGTGTAAGGGGACACTATGTATAGATTATTTAGTATAAGGGGACATTATGTATAGAATATATATTATAAGTGGACACTATGTATAGATTATTTAGTATAAGGGGACACTATGTATAGATTATTTAGTATAAGGGGACACTTTGTATAGATTATTTAGTATAAGGGGACACTATGTATAGATTATTTAGTATAAGGGGACACTTTGTATAGATTATTTAGTATAAGGGGACACTTTGTATAGATTATTTAGTATAAGGGGACACTTTGTATAGATTATTTAGTATAAGGGGACACTTTGTATAGATTATTTAGTATAAGGGGACACTATGTATAGATTATTTAGTATAAGGGGACACTTTGTATAGATTATTTAGTATAAGGGGACACTTTGTATAGATTATTTAGTATAAGGGGACACTTTGTATAGATTATTTAGTATAAGGGGACACTTTGTATAGATTATTTAGTATAAGGGGACACTTTGTATAGATTATTTAGTATAAGGGGACACTATGTATAGATTATTTAGTATAAGGGGACACTTTGTATAGATTATTTAGTATAAGGGAACACTTTGTATAGATTATTTAGTATAAGGGGACACTATGTATAGATTATTTAGTGTAAGGGGACACTATGTATAGATTATTTAGTATAAGGGGACACTTTGTATAGATTATTTAGTATAAGGGGACACTATGTATAGATTATTTAGTATAAGGGGACACTTTGTATAGATTATTTAGTATAAGGGGACATTATGTATAGAATATATATTATAAGTGGACACTATGTATAGAATATATATTATAAGGGGACACTTTGTATAGATTATTTAGTATAAGGGGACACTTTATATAGATTATTTACTATAAGGGGACACTATGTATAGATTATTTAGTATAAGGGGACACTCAGACAGCTTTGTTTGGTTAACATTTGCCACTTTACTGGTTCTTAAATGATCCCACAGCATCATACAGTTAGTTTCATACATGGACGAAGATTCCAGACTCAAGGACAACAGTCTGAATTGAGTCTTATAGCCGCTAACACAATAGCAGTACTTGCCCGGTGGCTCTGTGTGGTCACAGCGTGGTCAGTCCTCGCAGGCTCCTGGTGACATCATTTAATTACTTATAGGAAACCTCTGCAGACCTTGTATGAAAAGAGCTGTGGAGAAAAACACGGGCATGCCGCCGCCGCTGGGGCCTTTAGGTGAAATGCTTTAGAATACTTAGATCTCAATCTCAACAGTTTTGGAAATGGGTTATTATAGGGGGCCTCTGTATATAGAGAGGACACGGGGCCACACAGTGTATACAGAGAGAGAGAGGACACGGGGCCACACAGTGTATACAGAGAGAGAGGGCACGGGGCCACACAGTGTATACAGAGAGAGAGAGAGGGCACGGGGCCACACAGTGTATACAGAGAGAGAGAGGACACGGGGCCACACAGTGTATACAGAGAGAGAGAGGACACGGGGCCACACAGTGTATACAGAGAGAGAGAGAGAGGACACGGGGCCACACAGTGTATACAGAGAGAGAGAGAGGGCACGGGGCCACACAGTGTATACACAGAGAGAGAGAGGACACGGGGCCACACAGTGTATACAGAGAGAGAGGGCACGGGGCCACACAGTGTATACAGAGAGAGAGAGGACACGGGGCCACACAGTGTATAGAGAGAGAGGACACGCTGCCACACAGTGTATACAGAGAGA
Source organism: Leptodactylus fallax (assembly GCA_947044405.1). NCBI lineage: Eukaryota > Metazoa > Chordata > Amphibia > Anura > Leptodactylidae > Leptodactylus > Leptodactylus fallax. The sequence goes on from CAMRHE010001093.1 coordinate 63,957, forward strand.
GAGAGGACACGGGGCCACACAGTGTATAGAGAGAGAGAGGACACGGGGCCACACAGTGTATACAGAGAGAGAGAGGGCACGGGGCCACATAGTGTATACAGAGAGAGAGAGAGGGCACGGGGCCACACAGTGTATAGAGAGAGAGGGACACGGGGCCACACAGTGTATACAGAGAGAGAGAGAGAGGACACGGGGCCACACAGTGTATACAGAGAGAGAGGACACGGGGCCACACAGTGTATACAGAGAGAGAGGACACGGGGCCACACAGTGTATACAGAGAGAGAGGACACGGGGCCACACAGTGTATAGAGAGAGAGAGGGCACGGGGCCACACAGTGTATACAGAGAGAGAGAGAGGACACGGGGCCACACAGTGTATACAGAGAGAGAGGGCACGGGGCCACACAGTGTATACAGAGAGAGGACACGGGGCCACACAGTGTATACAGAGAGAGAGGACACGGGGCCACACAGTGTATACAGAGAGAGAGAGGGCACGGGGCCACACAGTGTATACAGAGAGAGAGGACACGGGGCCACACAGTGTATACAGAGAGAGAGGGCACGGGGCCACACAGTGTATACAGAGAGAGAGGGCACGGGGCCACACAGTGTATACAGAGAGAGAGGACACGGGGCCACACAGTGTATACAGAGAGAGAGAGGACACGGGGCCACACAGTGTATACAGAGAGAGAGAGAGAGAGAGAGGACACGGGGCCACACAGTGTATACAGAGAGAGAGAGGGCACGGGGCCACACAGTGTATACAGAGAGAGAGAGGGCACGGGGCCACACAGTGTATACAGAGAGAGAGAGGGCATGGGGCCACACAGTGTATACAGAGAGAGAGAGAGGGCACGGGGCCACACAGTGTATACAGAGAGAGAGAGAGAGAGAGAGAGAGAGGGCACGGGGCCACACAGTGTATACAGAGAGAGAGAGAGAGAGAGAGGGCACGGGGCCACACAGTGTATACAGAGAGAGGGGGCACGGGGCCACACAGTGTATACAGAGAGAGGACACGGGGCCACACAGTGTATACATAGAGAGAGAGGACACGGGGCCACACAGTGTATACATAGAGAGAGAGGACACGGGGCCACACAGTGTATACATAGAGAGAGAGGACACGGGGCCACACAGTGTATACATAGAGAGAGAGGACACGGGGCCACACAGTGTATACAGAGAGAGAGGGCACGGGGCCACACAGTGTATACAGAGAGAGAGGACACGGGGCCACACAGTGTATACAGAGAGAGAGAGGGCACGGGGCCACACAGTGTATACAGAGAGAGAGGACACGGGGCCACACAGTGTATACAGAGAGAGAGAGGGCACGGGGCCACACAGTGTATACAGAGAGAGAGAGGGCACGGGGCCACACAGTGTATACAGAGAGAGAGAGGGCACGGGGCCACACAGTGTATACAGAGAGAGAGAGGGCACGGGCCCACAGTGTATAGAGAGAGAGAGAGAGAGAGAGAGGGCACGGGGCCACACAGTGTATACAGAGAGAGAGGGCACGGGGCCACACAGTGTATACAGAGAGAGAGGGCACGGGGCCACACAGTGTATACAGAGAGAGAGGGCACGGGGCCACACAGTGTATAGAGAGAGAGAGAGGGCACGGGGCCACACAGTGTATACAGAGAGAGAGAGAGAGGGCACGGGGCCACACAGTGTATACAGAGAGAGAGAGAGAGGACACGGGGCCACACAGTGTATAGAGAGAGAGAGAGAGAGAGAGAGGACACGGGGCCACACAGTGTATACAGAGAGAGAGGGCACGGGGCCACACAGTGTATAGAGAGAGAGAGAGGGCACGGGGCCACACAGTGTATAGAGAGAGAGAGAGGGCACGGGGCCACACAGTGTATACAGAGAGAGAGAGGGCACGAGGCCACACAGTGTATACAGAGAGAGAGGACACGGGGCCACACAGTGTATACAGAGAGAAAGAGAGAGGGCACGGGGCCACACAGTGTATACAGAGAGAGAGAGAGGGGGCACGGGGCCACACATTGTATACAGAGAGAGAGAGAGGGCACGGGGCCACACAGTGTATACAGAGAGAGAGAGAGGACACGGGGCCATACAGTGTATACAGAGAGAGAGAGAGAGGACACGGGGCCACACAGTGTATAGAGAGAGAGAGGGCACGGGGCCACACAGTGTATACAGAGAGAGAGGGCACGGGGCCATACAGTGTATAGAGAGAGAGAGAGAGGGCACGGGGCCACACAGTGTATACAGAGAGAGAGGGCACGGGGCCACACAGTGTATACAGAGAGAGAGGGCACGGGGCCACACAGTGTATACAGAGAGAGAGAGGGCACGGGGCCACACAGTGTATACAGAGAGAGAGAGGGCACGGGGCCACACAGTGTATACAGAGAGAGAGGACACGGGGCCACACAGTGTATACAGAGAGAAAGAGAGAGGGCACGGGGCCACACAGTGTATACAGAGAGAGAGGGGGCACGGGGCCACACATTGTATACAGAGAGAGAGAGGACACGGGGCCACACAGTGTATACAGAGAGAGAGAGAGGGCACGGGGCCACACAGTGTATACAGAGAGAGAGAGAGAGGACACGGGGCCACACAGTGTATACAGAGAGAGAGGGCACGGGGCCACACAGTGTATACAGAGAGAGAGGGCACGGGGCCACACAGTGTATACAGAGAGAGAGGGCACGGGGCCACACAGTGTATACAGAGAGAGGACACGGGGCCACACAGTGTATACAGAGAGAGAGGACACGGGGCCACACAGTGTATACAGAGAGAGAGAGGGCACGGGGCCACACAGTGTATACAGAGAGAGAGGACACGGGGCCACACAGTGTATACAGAGAGAGAGGGCACGGGGCCACACAGTGTATACAGAGAGAGAGGGCACGGGGCCACACAGTGTATACAGAGAGAGAGGACACGGGGCCACACAGTGTATACAGAGAGAGAGAGGACACGGGGCCACACAGTGTATACAGAGAGAGAGAGAGAGAGAGGACACGGGGCCACACAGTGTATACAGAGAGAGAGAGGGCACGGGGCCACACAGTGTATACAGAGAGAGAGAGGGCACGGGGCCACACAGTGTATACAGAGAGAGAGAGGGCACGGGGCCACACAGTGTATACAGAGAGAGAGAGAGGGCACGGGGCCACACAGTGTATACAGAGAGAGAGAGAGAGAGAGAGAGAGAGGGCACGGGGCCACACAGTGTATCAGAGAGAGAGAGAGAGAGGGCACGGGGCCACACAGTGTATACAGAGAGAGGGGGCACGGGGCCACACAGTGTATACAGAGAGAGGACACGGGGCCACACAGTGTATACATAGAGAGAGAGGACACGGGGCCACACAGTGTATACATAGAGAGAGAGGACACGGGGCCACACAGTGTATACATAGAGAGAGAGGACACGGGGCCACACAGTGTATACAGAGAGAGAGAGGACACGGGGCCACACAGTGTATACAGAGAGAGAGGACACGGGGCCACACAGTGTATACAGAGAGAGAGGGCACGGGGCCACACAGTGTATACAGAGAGAGAGGGCACGGGGCCACACAGTGTATACAGAGAGAGAGGGCACGGGGCCACACAGTGTATAGAGAGAGAGAGAGGGCACGGGGCCACACAGTGTATACAGAGAGAGAGAGAGAGGGCACGGGGCCACACAGTGTATACAGAGAGAGAGGACACGGGGCCACACAGTGTATAGAGAGAGGACATGGGGCCACACAGTGTATACAGAGAGAGAGAGAGAGGACACGGGGCCACACAGGTGAGAGAGAGAGAGAGAGAGAGAGAGAGAGAGGACACGGGGCCACACAGTGTATACAGAGAGAGAGGGCACGGGGCCACACAGTGTATAGAGAGAGAGAGAGGGCACGGGGCCACACAGTGTATAGAGAGAGAGAGAGGGCACGGGGCCACACAGTGTATACAGAGAGAGAGAGGGCACGGGGCCACACAGTGTATACAGAGAGAGAGGACACGGGGCCACACAGTGTATACAGAGAGAAAGAGAGAGGGCACGGGGCCACACAGTGTATACAGAGAGAGAGAGAGAGAGGGGCACGGGGCCACACATTGTATACAGAGAGAGAGGACACGGGGCCACACAGTGTATACAGAGAGAGAGAGAGGGCACGGGGCCACACAGTGTATACAGAGAGAGAGAGAGGACACGGGGCCATACAGTGTATACACAGAGAGAGAGAGAGAGGACACGGGGCCACACAGTGTATAGAGAGAGAGAGGGCACGGGGCCACACAGTGTATACAGAGAGAGAGGGCACGGGGCCATACAGTGTATAGAGAGAGAGAGAGAGGGCACGGGGCCACACAGTGTATACAGAGAGAGAGGGCACGGGGCCACACAGTGTATACAGAGAGAGAGAGGGCACGGGGCCACACAGTGTATACAGAGAGAGAGAGGGCACGGGGCCACACAGTGTATACAGAGAGAGAGGACACGGGGCCACACAGTGTATACAGAGAGAAAGAGAGAGGGCACGGGGCCACACAGTGTATACAGAGAGAGAGGGGGCACGGGGCCACACATTGTATACAGAGAGAGAGAGGACACGGGGCCACACAGTGTATACAGAGAGAGAGAGAGAGAGGGCACGGGGCCACACAGTGTATACAGAGAGAGAGAGAGAGGACACGGGGCCACACAGTGTATACAGAGAGAGAGGGCACGGGGCCACACAGTGTATACAGAGAGAGAGGGCACGGGGCCACACAGTGTATACAGAGAGAGAGGGCACGGGGCCACACAGTGTATACAGAGAGAGAGGACACGGGGCCACACAGTGTATACAGAGAGAGAGGGCACGGGGCCACACAGTGTATACAGAGAGAGAGGACACTGGGCCACACAGTGTATACAGAGAGAGAGAGAGGACACGGGGCCACACAGTGTATACAGAGAGAGAGAGAGGACACGGGGCCACACAGTGTATACAGAGAGAGAGGGCACGGGGCCACACAGTGTATACACAGAGAGAGAGAGAGAGGACACGGGGCCACACAGTGTATACAGAGAGAGAGAGAGGACACGGGGCCACACAGTGTATACAGAGAGAGATAGAGGACACGGGGCCACACAGTGTATACAGAGAGAGAGAGAGAGAGAGGACACGGGGCCACACAGTGTATACAGAGAGAGAGAGAGGGCACGGGGCCACACAGTGTATACAGAGAGAGAGAGAGAGAGGACACGGGGCCACACAGTGTATAGAGAGAGAGGGCACGGGGCCACACAGTGTATACGAGAGAGAGAGAGAGAGAGAGGGCACGGGGCCACACAGTGTATACGAGAGAGAGAGAGAGAGAGAGGGCACGGGCCACACAGTGTATACAGAGAGAGAGAGAGAGAGGGCACGGGGCCACACAGTGTATACAGAGAGAGAGAGGGCACGGGGCCACACAGTGTATACAGAGAGAGAGAGAGGCACGGGGCCACACAGTGTATACAGAGAGAGAGAGGGCACGGGGCCACACAGTGTATACAGAGAGAGAGAGGGCACGGGGCCACACAGTGTATACAGAGAGAGAGGACACGGGGCCACACAGTGTATACAGAGAGAGAGAGAGAGAGGACACGGGGCCACACAGTGTATACAGAGAGAGAGAGAGAGGACACGGGGCCACACAGTGTATACGAGAGAGAGAGAGGACACGGGGCCACTCAGTGTATACAGAGAGAGAGGGCATGGGGCCACACAGTGTATACAGAAAGAGAGAGAACACGGGGCCACACAGTGTATACAGAGAGAGAGAGGACACGGGGCCACACAGTGTATACAGAGAGAGAGGACACGGGGCCACACAGTGTATACAGAGAGAGAGAGGACACGGGGCCACTCAGTGTATACAGAGAGAGAGAGGACACGGGGCCACACAGTGTATACAGAGAGAGAGGGCACGGGGCCACACAGTGTATAGAGAGAGAGGACACGGGGCCACACAGTGTATAGAGAGAGGGCACGGGGCCACACAGTGTATACAGAGAGAGAGAGGACACGGGGCCACTCAGTGTATACAGAGAGAGGGGGCACGGGGCCACACAGTGTATACAGAGAGAGAGGACACGGGGCCACACAGTGTATACAGAAAGAGAGAGGACACGGGGCCACACAGTGTATACAGAGAGAGAGAGGACACGGGGCCACACAGTGTATACAGAGAGAGAGGACACGGGGCCACACAGTGTATACAGAGAGAGAGAGGACACGGGGCCACACAGTGTATACAGAGAGAGAGGACACGGGGCCACACAGTGTATAGAGAGAGAGGACACGGGGCCACACAGTGTATAGAGAGAGAGGACACGCTGCCACACAGTGTATACAGAGAGAGGACACGGGGCCACACAGTGTATACAGAGAGAGAGGACACGGGGCCACACAAAGTGGGCCAGTAAGTTTGTTAAAGACCCACTGACCCCGCAGCGTTGTGAATGTAAGTTACTAACCATTATACAAAATTCATCCGGAGCAAAAGAGAAAAGAATCTGATTCACTCTGGTTCCTGAAAAATAAGACCTTGCCCTTTTTTCGGAGAAAAAAAAATATATATATATGACCCCTTATTTTTGGAGAAACAAGGTACATCTACAGGCACATCTGAATAAATGAGAATATCTGTGAAACGTTCCTTCATCTCAGTAATTCAGTAATACAATCCATACTCAGCGTCTTCCAGGATTGTGTGTCCTACTGAACCAGACTGAGGGACCATTTAAAGGCTTAGGAAACCTTGGCAGGTGACACTGAATTTACAAGACTGAACTGAACTTACAATATTCTCATTTTCTTAGATTTGGGTTTTCATTCCCTGTAATCCATAATCAACATTTACAGAAATAAAACACTTGGAATAGAAGACTCTGTGTGTAAAGAATCTAGAAAATATAGGAGGTCACTTTATTAATGGAATTAGTGAAAGAAATAAACGTTTCCCAGATATTCTCATTTATTGAGATGCTCCTGTACCATTGAAAAAATTACAGAGCCACAAGGAAAGGGCAAGGAGGGCAAGGAGGCCGTCGGGAGGGGGTAATAATAAATACCCCACTGGATCCCACCCTACAGTCTATAGATCAAGTCAGCATGTAGTCTTTGTATTGGGCTTTGCCAGGTAAGAGGGGCCACTCAGATTCCCATCTGCAGGAAACATTCTTGTGAAAGAAAATATCTTAAAGAATTCAGAGCTGGAATGTGACGTGGGCGGATTGGCGTATCGGTGCCCCGGGGGCAGATATGCAGGTTATTGTTATAGTTGCCGAGTTTCATGTCACATGTTCCGGAAACCTCATAGACCGCACTTAGAATTATTCCTCAATCTGTTCCTTTTACAATAAATAATAATTATTACATATACTGTACATACCCCATATAGTCTGCAGCTCTTAATCCTTCTATTCCAGTCTCATTCAGCCCCCTCACCCTGTAGTCGTCCCCGGTTTATATAATCCTGGCCCTCGCCCTGCTGTTACATACGGTGAATATAATCCAGCTCCTCACCCTGCACTGCCCCCTCTGTATATAATATCAACCACTTACCCTGCAGCCACCACCAGGGTATATAATAAAGCGGGCAAACCTTACATCACCAAGCACAATGCCGAGTGTCAGATGGAGAGGTGTAATGTACAATGCTGAGTGTCAGAGGGAGGGGTGTAATGTACAATGCCGAGTGTCATATGGAGGGGTGTAATGTACAATGCCAAGTGTCAGATGGAGAGGTGTAATGTACAATGCCGAGTGTCATATGGAGGGGTGTAATGTACAATGCCGAGTGTCAGATGGAGGGGTGTAATGTACAATGCCGAGTGTCATATGGAGGGGTGTAATGTACAATGCCAAGTGTCAGATGGAGGGGTGTAATGTACAATGCCAAGTTTCATATGGAGGGGTGTAATGTACAATGCCGAGTGTCATATGGAGGGGTGTAATGTACAATGCCAAGTGTCAGATGGAAGGGTGTAATGTACAATGCCGAGTGTCATATGGAGGGGTGTAATGTACAATGCCAAGTGTCAGATGGAGGGGTGTAATGTACAATGCCAAGTGTCAGATGGAGGGGAGTAATGTACAATGCCAAGTGTCAGATGGAGGGGAGTAATGTACAATGCCGAGTGTCAGATGGAGGGGAGTAATGTACAATGCCGAGTGTCAGATGGAGGGGTGTAATGTACAATGCCGAGTGTCAGATGGAGAGGTGTAATGTACAATGCCGAGTGTCAGAGGGAGGGGTGTAATGTACAATGCCGAGTGTCAGATGGAGAGGTGTAATGTACAATGCCGAGTGTCAGATGGAGGGGTGTAATGTACAATGCCGAGTGTCAGATGGAGGGGTGTAATGTACAATGCCGAGTGTCAGATGGAGAGGTGTAATGTACAATGCTGAGTGTCAGATGGAGGGGTGTAAAGTACAATGCCGAGTGTCAGATGGAGGGGTTTAATGTACAATGCCAAGTGTCAGATGGAGAGGTGTAATGTACAGGGCCAAGTGTCAGATGGAGGGATGTAATGTACAATGCCGAGTGTCAGATGGAGGGGTGTAATGTACAATGCCTAGTGTCAGATGGAGGGGTGTAGTGTACAATGCCGAGTGTCAGAGAGGTGTAATGTACAATGCCAAGTGTCAGATGGAGGGATGTAATGTACAATGCCGAGTGTCAGATGGAGGGGTGTAATGTACAATGCCAAGTGTCAGATGGAGGGGTGTAATGTACAATGCCGAGTGTCAGATGGAGGGATGTAATGTACAATGCCTAGTGTCAGATGGAGGGGTGTAATGTACAATGCCAAGTGTCAGATGGAGAGGTGTAATGTACAATACCGAGTGTCAGATGGAGGGGTGTAATGTACAATACCGAGTGTCAGATGGAGGGGTGTAATGTACAATGCCGAGTGTCAGAGAGGTGTAATGTACAATGCCTAATGTCAGATGGAGAGGTGTAATGTACAATACCGAGTGTCAGATGGAGGGGTGTAATGTACAATGTCACCCCTGGACTCTGGAGCCATTGTGGGAACTCGCCACAGACTTGAGTGTAAAAGGGACATGATAGACCTTTATAATCCACATTGTCTGACAGATGAGAAAAACCAACATGGGGGAGCATCGCCAACAAGTGCAAGATTTGTATGACCTGGTGACTGAATCCACACGACTTTCTGGAGAACAATCATCTGTGAGATCTGTCACTTCATGTTAGTGATTGTGTGTTGGTGCAGAGCTGAACAGCCTGGAGTACAGAGAAGTTGGCTCGGAAATGGTAGATTGTTCCGCACATGGTGGTGATCTGGGAATCTCTGCGGTAATCTCCATCTCGTGTGTTATTGTTAAGGTCATGTGATTTGTGTTTATACATTTTCCATCTTTATTCTTTATTCTCATTAGTGGCTACCACTCTTTTTTGGCTACTTTTAGTCATTGCTGTTGAATGCCCTATTTATTTCTATGAGGTATATATATATATTATATATACACACACACACACACACACACACACACACACAATACTATATGGAGCCTAGTATTGATCTCCAGGAACTACATGTGACCTGTAAATATGATAAATATTATACTAGCAAAAGGACCCAGCTTTGCGTATATTTCATGTTTTGTTTGTGTAGTGGCCCCATAAGAATTGGCCCTGGTTTATTTTGTATGTCGTTTTTGTGTAGTTTAAATACATTTCAATTTATAAGAATGCTGACATCCAGTATGGCAGTCCAGTATAGGTACAGTCTATTTATGGCTGTGTTGTTATGGAGACCTGGTAAATGAAATGTGAACTTACAGTCATGGCCAAAAGTTTTGAGAATGATACAAATATTAATTTTTACAAAGTCTACTGCTTCAGTTTTTCTAATGGCAATTTGAATATACTCCAGAATGTTATAAAGAGTGATCAGCTTAACAGCAATTACTTGCAAAGTCAATATTTGCCTAGAAAATGAACTTTATCCCCCAAAACACATTTCAACATCATTGCAGCCCTGCCTTAAAAGGACCACCTAACATCGTTTCAGTGATTGCTCCATTAACACAGGTGTGGGTGTTGATGAGGACAGGGCTGGAGATCAATCTGTCATGATTAAGTAAGAATGACACCACTGGACATTTTAAAAGGAGGCTGGTGCTTGCCATCATTGTTTCTCTTCTGTTAACCATGGTTATCTCTAAAGAAACACGTGCAGTCATCATTGCACTGCACAAAAATGGCCTAACTGGGAAGAGTATTGCAGCTAGAAAGATTGCACCTCAGTCAACAATCTATCGCATCATCAAGAACTTCAAGGAGAGAGGTTCCATTGGTGCCAAAAAGGCTCCAGGGCGCCCAAGAAAGACCAGCAAGCGGCAGGACCGTCTCTTAAAAGTGTTTCAGCTGCGGGATGGGGCTACCAGCAGTGCAGAGCTTGCTGAGGAATGGCAGCAGGCAGGTGTGAGTGCATCTGCACGCACTGTGAGGCGGAGACTCTTGGAGCAAGGCCTGGTCTCAAGGAGGGCAGCAAAGAAGCCACTTCTCTCCAGAAAAAACATCAGGGACAGACTGATATTCTGCAAAAGGTACAGGGAGTGGACTGCTGAGGACTGGGGTAAAGTCATTTTCTCTGATGAATCCCCTTTTCTATTGTTTGGAACATCTGGAAAACAGCTTATTTGGAGAAGAAGAGGTGAGCGCTACCACCAGTCTTGTCTCATGCCAACTGTAAAGCATCCTGAAACCATTCATGTGTGGGGTTGCTTCTCAGCCAAGGGAATCGGCTCTCTCACAGTCTTGCCATGAATAAAGAATGGTACCAGAATGTCCTCCAAGAGCAACTTCTCCCAACCGTCCAAGAGCAGTTTGGCGCTCAACAATGCCTTTTCCAGCATGATGGAGCACCTTGCCATAAAGCAAAGGTGATAACTAAATGGCTCAGGGAACAAAACATAGAGATTTTGGGTCCATGGCCTGGAAACTCCCCAGATCTTAATCCCATTGAGAACTTGTGGTCAATCAAGAGACGGGTGGACAAACAAAAACCAACAAATTCAGACAAAATGAAAGCATTGATTCTGCAAGAATGGACTGCTATCAGTCAGGATTTGGTCCAGAAGTTGATTGAGAGCATGCCAGGGAGAATTGCAGAGGTCCTGAAGAAGAAGGGTCAACACTGCAAATATTGACTTGCTGCATTAACTCATTCTAAGTGTCAATATAAGCTTCTGTTACTCATAATATGAATGCAATTCTATTTCTGTATGTGATAAAAAAACCCGAAAAAAAAAAAAAAAAAAAGGGGGGGGGCAGAAGAGGAAAAAAAAAAAAATTTGTGTTATTTTAAAAATTTTTTGCCTTTGTTTTTTTTTTGGTTTAAAAATTTTAAATAAAAAAAAATTTAAGCGGGGGTGGGCTGTGGTTGAGAAAGGGGGGGGATAGAAGGGTTGGTGGCTATGGAAACCTGGTGTAAAGCTGTGTGTATGTCAAGACTGAAGAACCTACGAGTTTCCATTGGTCCATAAGCATCATGTGATCATGTGTATCTCAGTTTGGAGATCAGTGAAAAACCTGCGATCGATTGTTATAGAAACCTGGAGTAAAGCTGTGTGTATGTGACCTTGTGTAACAGTGTCATCCACAGTGAAAGACTTGCAGGCTTCTATTGGCTAATGCAGGTCAGTTTTTTGGGAATACTGTATCTCAGGAATGGTATGTCATAGAGAGCGGAGACCCGGTCTAAAACCTTCCGGGACACCTGATGTACATGTGTGAGATACACTATATGGAGCCTAGTATTAATCTCCAAAAAGAAAATGCAAAATTGCAATGGTGGGCCACGGTATTCGGTTGTGAGCCGGAGTCAGAGGCATACCGCCAGATATATAAACTGATTGGTCGCACCATCGTAGGTCCACCAGGGGGCGTGCTAGGGTTACTGAGGTAACCTAAGATGCCATATCTCATACACAGCGCAGCACAGACATGTGACCGCTAACAACAAAGAGCTAGGATCACATATGCTGATAGGCTTAACAAAAATACTGCAGTATTGGTAATGTAATAGCGCATCATACAGGGATGATCGGAGTCAGAATCCAGGATCCATATGTTGGTGAGACAGTACAGAATGCTAGAGCAAGTGACACAATAAGCATTTGCAATAACATTAAGAAGATCTCTCTCTCTCTCTCTCTCTCTCTATATATATATTATATATATACACACACACACACACACACTATGTCAATGCTGGACCTTCCAGGGGCTGGTTACCAGGCAAGTAAGACACTAGAGGAGTGTGTGCAAGTTCACACTAGTGCTTTGTTAGGAGGAGTTCACAGAGTCCATAACATAAATGGCTTCCAGCAGCATAAGGCAACACAAAACGGCTTGTCTTAGCCAAGTGGCGGAAAGTCCAGCAAGACAAAATAGTCTTTAAGACAGAAACAGTCCAGCAGGCTCACCAAGTTAGCAGTTTTGTCTCCACTTTCTGTCCTTCACACAGGCAGTGTGTTTGTAGCTCTGAGCCACCATCAGCAGAGACACAACCTCCTATCTGGTCAGCATTAAGGCTTCAACCCGGCTCTAACAAAACCCAGGACTAGAGCTTTGAGCCCAGGTCTATAATCACACCCAAACCCGGGACATAGATTCCAGTCCATTACCTAGTGGAGAGGAGCCACCTTAGTGGGAAGTATCTTCCCTCCACAATCTTTCCCTCTGCCTGCCTATATATATATATATATATATATATATATACACAGTGGGTACGGAAAGTATTCAGACCCCTTTAAATTTTTCACTCTTTGTTTCATTGCAGCCATTTGCTAAAAGCAAAACAGTTCCTTTTATTCCTCAGTAATGTACACTCAGCTCCCCATCCTGACAGAAAAATACAGAAATGTAGATATTTTTGCAAATTTATTAAAAAAGAAAACCTGCAATCTCCCATGGCCATAAGTATTCGGAGCCTTTGCTCAGTACTGAGTAGAAGCCGCTTCCTTCTGAGCCAGTACAGCCAGGAGTCTTCTTGGGAATGATACAACAAGTTTGTCACATCTGGATTTGGGGATCCTCGGCCATTCTTCCTTGCAGATCCTCTCCAGTTCCGTCAGGTTGGATGGTGAACGTTGGTGGAGCCATTGTCAGGTCTCTCCAGAGATGCTCAGTTGGGTTGAGGTCCGGGCTCTGGCTGGGCCAGTCAGGAATGGTCACAGAGTTGTTCCTTTGTTATTTTAGCCGTGTGCTTAGGGTCAGTGTCTTGTTGGAACCTTATTTCTCATAGTCTGGGAGACCTTCATGTGTTTTTTGGCTTTCCTATGTCTTGCACTGAGGAGAGGCTTCCTTCGGGCTGCTCTGCCATAAAGCCCCGACTGGTGGAGGCTGCAGTGATAGTGACTTTGTGGAACTTTCTCCCATCTCCCTACTGCATCTCTGGAGCTCGGCCACAGTCATCTTTGGCTTCTTCTTTACCTCTCTCACCAAGGCTCTTCTCCCACCATTGCTCAGTGTGGCTGGACGGCCAGGTCTAGGAGGAGTTCTGCTCGTCCCAAACTTCTTCCATGTAAGGATTATGGAGGCCGCTGTGCTCTTAGGGACCTTGGCCAGATCTGTGCCTTGCCACAATTCTGTCTCTGAGCTCCTTGGGCAGTTCCTTTGACCTCCTGATTCTCATTTGCTCTGACATGCAGTGTGAGCTGTGAGGTCTTATATAGACAGGTGTGCGCCGCTCCTAATCAAGTCCAATCAGTTTAATTAAACACAGCTGGACTCCAATGAAGGAGTAAAACCATCTCAAGGAGGATCAGAAGGAAATGGACAGCAGTGAGTTATATATGAGGGTCACAGCAAAGGCTCCGAATACTTATGGCCATGGGAGATTGCAGGTTTTCTTTTTTAATAAATTTGCAAAAATATCTACATTTCTGGGTATTTTTTTCTGTCAAGATTGGTTGAGGAGTTTACATTAATGAGAAATAAAATGAACTTTTTTACTTTTAGCAAAAGGCTGCAATGAAACAAAGAGTGAAAAATTTAAAGGGATCTGAATACTTTCCATACCCATTGTATCTATAATACATAGTGTGTGACACTGTCAGGACTCCTAGGACTAGATATCTATAAAACATAGTGTATGGCACTGTCAGGGCTCCTAGGACTATATATGTATAATACATAGTGTATGACACTGTCAGGGCTCCTAGGACTATATATCTATAATACATAGTGTATGACACTGTCAGGACTCCTAGGACTATATATCTATAATACTGTACATAGTGTATGACACTGTCAGGGCTCCTAGGACTATATATCTATAATACATAGTGTATGACACTGTCAGGGCTCCTAGGACTATATATCTATAATACATAGTGTATGACACTGTCAGGACTCCTAGGACTATATATCTATAATACTGTACATAGTGTATGACACTGTCAGGGCTCCTAGGACTATATATCTATAATACATAGTGTATAACACTGTCAGGACTCCTAGGACTATATATCTATAATACATAGTGTATGACACTGTCAGGGCTCCTAGGACTATATATCTATAATACATAGTGTATGACACTGTCAGGGCTCCTAGGACTAGATTTCTATAAAACATAGTGTGTGACACTGTCAGGGCTCCTAGGACTAGATATCTATAAACCATAGTGTATGACACTGTCAGGGCTCCTAGGACTATATATCTATAATACATAGTGTATGACACTGTCAGGACTCCTAGGACTATATATCTATAATACATAGTGTATGACACTGTCAGGGCTCCTAGGACTATATATCTATAATACATAGTGTATGACACTGTCAGGACTCCTAGGACTATATATCTATAATACATAGTGTATGACACTGTCAGGGCTCCTAGGACTATATATCTATAATACATAGTGTATGACGCTGTCAGGGCTGCTAGGACTATATATCTATAATACATAGTGTATGACACTGTCAGGGCTCCTAGGACTATATATCTATAATACATAGTGTATGACACTGTCAGGACTCCTTGGACTATATATATCTATAATACATAGTGTATGACACTGTCAGGGTTCCTAGGACTATATATCTATAATACATAGTGTATGACACTGTCAGGGCTGCTAGGACTATATATCTATAATACATAGTGTATGACGCTCTCAGGGCTGCTAGGACTATATATCTATAATACATAGTGTATGACACTGTCAGGGCTCCTAGGACTATATATCTATAATACATAGTGTATGACACTGTCAGGGCTCCTAGGACTAGATTTCTATAAAACATAGTGTGTGACACTGTCAGGGCTCCTAGGACTAGATTTCTATAAACCATAGTGTATGACACTGTCAGGGCTCCTAGGACTATATATCTATAATACATAGTGTATGACACTGTCAGGACTCCTAGGACTATATATCTATAATACATAGTGTATGACACTGTCAGGGCTCCTAGGACTATATATCTATAATACATAGTGTATGACACTGTCAGGACTCCTAGGACTATATATCTATAATACATAGTGTATGACACTGTCAGGACTCCTAGGACTATATATCTATAATACATAGTGTATGACGCTGTCAGGGCTCCTAGGACTATATATCTATATTACATAGTGTATGACACTGTCAGGGCTCCCAGGACTATATATCTATAATACATAGTGTATGACACTGTCAGGGCTCCTAGGACTATATATCTATATTACATAGTGTATGACACTGTCAGGGTTCCTAGGACTATATATCTATAATACATAGTGTATGACACTGTCAGGGCTCCTAGGACTAGATTTCTATAAAACATAGTGTGTGACACTGTCAGGGCTCCTAGGACTAGATATCTATAAACCATAGTGTATGACACTGTCAGGGCTCCTAGGACTATATATCTATAATACATAGTGTATGACACTGTCAGGACTCCTAGGACTATATATCTATAATACATAGTGTATGAAACTGTCAGGGCTCCTAGGACTATATATCTATAATACATAGT